>MU966785.1:30511-70282 GCA_036418165.1 Cooperia oncophora
AGTCACTTTTCTTCCTTGACATCCAAGGCATTATAAGTTTCACTTTGTTAAATTCTGATCGGACAGTTCATAGCATATTATATACCAGTCTGGCTGACGCGCATTTTTGCGCGCATGATTAAAACTTTGTTACTGATAACTGACAGGATTCCTGTGCTGAGCACTAACACTTAGCCTAATTCCTATGTTCCCAGAACGGCCCATTTCATAATGTTTCTCCCTTTTAATGGAACATTTGCCAATGTTAGGTTCTTATCATATTTCTAAAAGCACCATTCGTTGGAAATAGGACAGCATAGCGGTTGGAAGGACTTCGATGGTAAAAATGTTGAAATTTAGGGGCTCTTATCATTCCTCACTGGCAAACAACTCCAAGCATCCTATTTTCGGGGAACTCGAGCGTTTAGCGGTGGAAGCAATTCCGACCGCTGAACTGAGGGATTTTACTAATGGCAAACATTTTGGCTCACTAAGCCTTCGCCCATTGATTCTTTGGTTACGGTGATGTGAGCAGATACGGACTCCCAAAAGCCCTTGTAGGACACTGTCAGAATTTATCTTCCACCTTTAATGTTTCCTAAGCACCTCTGAATTACTCGCTGGAGCAGTTCCCAGTGTTGCTACAACTCTGCTCTGAATTTTCCTGGCTATCTCATCAGCTGTTATCAATTCCTGCCACTGCCACCCGCCAATAATGTTCCCATCCTGCCCCTTTCTTACTTCGTATAACCAATGTCTCGTTGTTGCTATGAATGGCGGTGCTATGAATTTGATGACCCTCGCTTTCTAAGACCCCTTACGGTATCTTATCAGCTGTTACCAATTCCTGCCACCCACCAATAATGATCCTACCCTGCTCCTAACTTACTACTTGGATCCAGCGTCCCGTCCTTGCTCTGGCCGGTGTTATGAATTAGGTGACCCACTCCTCTAAGGCTCTTTATGGTATCTTATCAGCTCTTATCACTTCCTGCCACCCACCAATAATGTTTCCATTCTGTTATGCATTTGGTGACCCTCGCTTTTTAAGAGCCCTTATGATATCTTATCGGCTGTTATCAATTCCTGCCACCCACCAATAATGATCCTACCCTGCTCCTACCTTACTACTTGGATCCAACGTCCCGTCCTTGCTCTGGCCGGTGTTATGAATTAGGTGACCCACTCCCTAAGGCTCTTTATGGTATCTTATCAGCCCTTATCACTTCCTGCCACAGCACAACCAGGCGCCCCGCTCTGGACCGCCGCCCACTGGTGTTTATCTCGTGGAACTTCATCTTTCTCTTCTCGGTATTTTCCTTTTTGTATGGCGTTTGTTAGCGATTTGGCCTGGCCGCCTCATTCTCGACTTCATTAGTCTCCCACGCCATCTTCTGTGGGAACGGGCCCGCCTCACTTTCAAAAGGGTGATGAAGTGAATCTGGGTCGGCGCTAAGTCGTCCGTTCTTGGCCCCGCACGCATTAACGGCCTCTCCGGCCCATAGAATAAAAAAGGAAGAACCGCGAAAAAAGATGCGAATTTTCTGAGTGTATGTTGGTGGAGAGGTCGTAATTCGCCAGTAGCGGCACATTAGTGCCCGCCGATTTTGCATCCGTTTTTGAAAAGTGGGCGGGGGCTTCCCCATAAAGTGGGCGGAGCTTCCATTGCGTGGGCGGAGCCAATCGACTTAGCTATAAGGGCCTAAAAAAAGCGAAAATTCCGGCAAGAAAAAGCCATTAAAGTTCCGCTGATTAGCACATTCAAGGTGCGTGGCTGGTGGGTCAGAGGAGCTGGGCATGTGGTCTTGTGCGCATGTTATCCGTTTTGTGAAGCATGGGATGGATGAAAAAAGGAACTTCGTGCGTGAAAAATAGTTATCAAAAATGCGGAGAGAGATGTGGTAATGGACTTCATGGTGGTGAAGTGGTCTGTATTCTAGATCTGAGGTCTTGGGATATACAATCTTTTCAGTGTCGAAGTGTCGTGGCCGCAAAAGGCGGCAAAAACGAAAAAAAAAGTCGCAGGGCAGCAGCATTTTGAACGCCAGTCCTCGGAAAACCCTGTCTATTGAGTAATGGGCGGCGGCATAATGGGGCGGAGCTTGCAACCAGTACCTAGTCGTGCGTCTAGTTAATCAACCACCTAATTTAAGGCGTGACTTGTTGCCGATTTGATTTGAAAAGTGTCCGATTTGTGCTTTGAAAAGTGCTCGCATTTGATTTGTGAAAAGTGTTCCGATGTTTGATTTGAAAAGTCAAGCCAAGAGTGTGTATGGTGTGAAAGGCCTCCTGGAAATATAATTCGCTTTTCATGTCGTTCCCGTAAGCTTGTTACAATCGGCTGCGCGGCGATGTACTGCTCTCCGCCAATAATCGCCCAGGAATCCGACCTTGGGTAAATTGAACGGATGAATGACGAGCATTAACCGCTTGTTGCCGTGTTTCTAGTGATAATAGGCCATTGGTGGGAGGTAGTATGGATATGAAGTGTGATTCTATATATCTCTGAATGGAAATGCGAGATTGACACGGTTCTGAACAAATTCGATAGCTCTCAAAAAGCTGAATTTTTCATAATCCGAATCCTGGTAGGTAATGGGTGTATTGATTGTAGTTTCAACTTCTGTAAAAATAAAGGCTATCAAATGAGAGTCTTGCTCTTCCAATAGATTTGTAAAGCGCATGTTCGCCGGAATTTTTTGATCTTTCATGGAAACCTCCTTGCCATGGTGCGTAAGGAGTTTACCTGCTTGAATGGTGGAACCATTGGTGGGTCTGTTTCTTGCGATGTTTGCGTCTTCTCGAGGGGTTTCTGACCCGACGTCGGAACTGCTAGAGTAGACGAGGTGCTTGGCGGGGTAGGTTGGAGATCTAATACTTGAAACACATTCCGGCCTCTGAAGACGACGAATAAGTCGAAACGTTAGGCCATCTTCATAAATGTTCCACCTAACAACGTCGTAAGGCACAAGAATGTTGAAATACTTACTAACATGCCGAGGTTGCAAGAAGAGTGAAGCTGGAGAATGCTAAGACCCGCGTTCAGCCGCCTCATTCGCTCAACATAAAGCCGTGCGGTTACAACTGTTCTGGTCAGTAGAAGGTACTCTCCGACGGGCAAAAGCTGGAATGTTTTTCATCGAATCGCCGAAAATGGCATTGATAGCATTTTACTCGCACGTGTTGAAAAAACGGAGGTACCAGCGGTCCAAACGCTTTCGGGGCATTGGAAGCGTGTCAGAGGTGAAGCAGGGATCTACTAGACTCAAAGCCAAATTACCGCTTTTTTCATCTGCTTTCCTCTTTGTTTGATATGATTAGAATCTTCCGCACTTTTGAATGGATGACCCAATACATAGAAGCCATCTTTAAGAAGTCGCGAAGAAGAAGGAGTGGTACTAGTACTCATGAGCACACCTTTCTGCAAAAGTAAAAATGCCTGGCAGAGAAATTTCATCTTGCAAACATCCAAATCTCTGTGCTTAACAGACATTCAAGCATCGTAAAAGTCGTCAAATTCAATTTGTTAGCCGGTCACAGAACGCAAGCATGACTACGAAACCAATGATAATAGTGATATAAGTTTCAATGAAGATGACTGATCACACCATCATATAGCTCATGGTAGATACATGAATTTGAAGTGCCCACTTGGTAGGAACATTGAAATGTGAGCACAGTAGGTGAAGTTGAGCAGTCGAGTTCGTTTGCTTGACCCCATCACCGTCGGTAGTAAATACCCAAAGTTTTTTGAAGTTTGGAAGTACGAGAATGAGAAAAATTTTTCCAGGTTGCGTCAAACCCTAAAAGGACAGTTGGAGTGTTATGGTTAAATGCGGCTGAAACATGGGTTGACATTGAATACACAACGGCCGAAAAGGTAAAATCTTTTCTACGACACAACAAAAAAATCCCGAGCGGCACTTATTGAGCGTTCGCAGAGACAAGCATTAAAGAAAAGTTTTGCTGGAGAATAAATCACAGCCAACAAGAGAGATAGCCTGTGTACCAGGTTGATCCAGTGAAACTCAGAGATCTAAAAGATGGCGATGGCGTGCCCTGGCAAGGCACATCATACGTTCCACAGCAAAAGAGTGTGCAAACGTAGCATGGGCGAGAAGTTCTTCGAGCTAATTCTCCGATACCACTTCACAGTGATCATGCCGCTAGACACTTTGAGCTGCGTGTTAAGGTAGGGAAGCCAACCGCCCCTTGGGGTTTCTCGTGTAAGCTTGATGTACGTACGAGCTGTTATTAAAAATATACAAAACGGCAACGATTATGTGCAGCAGTGCAGCTGAACGGGAAGAGTCACTACAACTAGCTTGCCGAGTAGCATTCGCGAATGGCTACACGGTACAGCATCACAATAGGAGGTTTCGCGTTAGTAGCGACTGCACTTAGCGCCGAAATAAGCTTCCTCTATGTGTGCCATTTGTCTCTGACGAGGTATCTGCTGCCATCCAACGATGCATTGTTCGGGCACAGTTGTGCGATGATGTTGTCTTGGTCAACATTCCAAATGACAACATCAAAGATCAACTTGTGAAGAACAGGCTTTACAACAAGCAGTGCCTGTCAGAGAACTGTGTTACATGTCGTAATGGCAAGATTGGCGAATGTGCCTCAGTGGCGAATGTGCCTCAGCGGGCGTCTTTTATCAGATTGAATGTAGGATATGTAATTCAACATACATTGTGGAAACAGGAAGGTTACCAGTCCGTATCAAGGAACATGTATCTGTTAAAAGGCGCAATAACATGTCAAGACCGTTGGGGAGGCATAGAATAGAGCAACACGATGGCGAAGATTTCAACATCAAATGCACGATTTTGGTCTATGAGACGGAGATTTCAGCTAGGTAAGCGCTGGAGACCTTTTGGATTTCGGCACGAAATCCAAGCATGAACGAAAGATCTACTACCTTTCATGGAACATTGCGAGTTGCATACAAGATGAGCACGTGCGTTCTGACAAAGAAGAGTAACACTCACTCGTTTATTAACTTACTAACTACTAACCGAGCGTAGCTTCGCTACACTCTTGTAGTGAAACACGGTGAGCTTATTTTTCACCTTCTGGGTATTTTTGCATAATCCTGAGATGACGCCAGAAATGCTAGAGGAAACATGCCGTTTGGTGGGATAGCGTGCAATTCTCAAGCTTTGAGCCGTTTAGGCCTTTCACGACGACGAACAGGAGAAAACGTTGGCTGAATATGCGGAGGTTTCAAGATGAGAGGAGTTAGAATCTCTATACTCCTCATCATTACGGACTGTCGGGGCGGGTCAGTGCGGCTGCGTTTTCCGCGGCTCCAAAGTCTTTCTTCACCAGTTTTTGAAGCGATCAAATGACATAACAGCATTGTATCCTTCGTATTACTCGTTTTCTACCACTTTTTGTCGCATACGCGCTTCAAAGAAAAGCCTGAGAACGGCTTCAAACAGTGTGCGCACTCCTTCTGGCTGATACGCCCCGACAGTCCGTAATGATGAGGAGTGTACTCACTGTTTTGCTCAAATTCGCACAGGGAGAGGAGATAAGTCGCTTGTCAAGAGCAAAAAATAAACCGGTGGGAACCGCCCCGAACATGGCCGCAGGACATATCCCAGCATCCGCAGCATACAGACTAAGTTGTACTGCTTAGCCATCTACCTACTTACGAACCTAACTATAAGTCAACTTGTTAATCCTTCTAGTTAACCATTCTGATTTTTGAAGTATTATTTTACATATCTGGACTCTGTACAAAGCAAGCTCCGCTACCCAGGGCTCAGCGTCACTGACACCTTTGCGCTGTTTGTTACTCTGATAACAACCCTCCCCCGGTGGTGTGCCCTGTGCGCTGGCCGTAGCACTGTCATGTTGAGTGGATTGGTCCTCATACGAGACGCAAAGTACGCCAACCCGCTTGCAGCGTCTATTTTGCCACCCTGCAACGTAGACAGCGGGCTTCGCGATGACGCGCTACCATTGCAATAGCGCTTCTCTACACACCGGCCGCTAGTGTTTTGAGAGTGTAGGAGAATAGGAGGATAAGCGTTGCCCATTCACACGGTCTAGTACCGTACTGTTCTTCCATACTCTCCCGAAACACTAGCGCCCGCGCCTCAATACTCGTTCATGGCTGCGTTTCAGTGTATTGCACTGAGCCGCTATTTTAAAGCTAACGCGACATCGCGAAGTCTGAACGCACGTGGCAGGCTCGGTGGCCAATGTACTTCAACAAGAACAGGGAATATGTTTAGGTATCGGTGGTATGAACTGCATGACCTATGCAATATTCTGTTGCTTCTTATCATTTCGTTGAAAAAAAGATGTTGAATGACAAATATAGAAGCTTCGAATCAGAGGAAGCTTCTAGGTTTCATTGGACCAATATATTGACTTAGTTCATAGGTCATGGCTTTTTTTTCTAACCTGAATTCTCCATTAGTGATAAGCAGTCCTCGCGGAGCATCTCCAAACCGTTCGGTTGACAATTTGTTACTCTTCAGATCTATAGCTTGCTTACGAGGGCTTAATTTTAGTTGATTTTCGATGCTTGGAGTGGAAAACTGCTGGAAGGCCGGTCCCAAAATATACCAGATCATCACATTCGCCTATAACTTGTCCTCCGAGGTATTTCGACACTGCATGTCACATTCGCTTGGCAAGGAACCGTCTTAATTCCGCGCTACACGGACACTGACGAAACAGGAGCAAGTTGCCGTCGCAACGCAGGCGACACTCGGCTTCGAGCCAAACGAATGTGATATTCGTGTTAAGGATGTCAAACTATTTACTTGGGGAGACAAGCTCTAAGCGGATTCGGTGAGTTAGGGTATCTTGGCTCCAAGGCCTGTGGCATGAGGGTTTTTGTTAAGCGAATGTGGCATTTGTGGTTAGGGGCTCTGACTGCTCCTGAGTCCAATTTCCAGATAGTGAAGTCCCAACCACAATCTCGAAAACTGGGGCAGTAAAGGAAACTAGTGCCAATGATTCTTTTTTCAACGTTCGTTACTTTAAAAATCAACAATATGCCGGTTGATTATAGAAAACTCTCTTTACAGGAATACTGCAGAAGATCAGTTAGGAAACAAAAGTTGTGTTTAAAAAGCCAATGAGTTGAGGACACAACGCACGCTCAGCTGCCAAGTGTGTTGCTTTCCGTGGCTAATGGGCTCCCAGCTGATAGTGCATAGCGGTTTCCTCGTCCAAACATGCGTGGAGATGGGGATCCACGACCGCGGTCCATACTCGCCTAAAATGCAACTTGTAGTGCAGACGCGCTGCCCGCCGCCACCATATCCTGATGTCATCTGTAGCTGACCGGCCATCCGTACGGCACGTGTCGCGCGCGCCGCTCCTGGCACTTTGCCAAGTCTTGTAGTTTGCGCTTCCGAACACGATCAAAACGCAAACTCTTGATGCGCATGAAAACTGAAGTGTTTCGATGCTGCAAAGTGCAAGACGACGAGGGCTAGGATTGAAAAGCATTAATGTAAACGTATTAAAATGTGAGCAAAATGTAAATTAATGTAAATCAGTTGAAAACTGGTGTGGATTTGTGCTGTCCGGTAGTTGCTCTTGAATTTTAGCCCTCGCCATCATCTGAACCAGAGCTTACCGCATGAACAACGCCTCACTTGCCACTCGCATCGTTGCTTTTTGTCGTATTCGAAAGCGCTAACCACAAGGCCTAGCAAAGTTCCAGGCAGGTCACGCCTTCGTTGTGATAATCACAACAAGGAGTCCTATTTGACCACGAGGGAGGGAGGGGGGGGGGAGAGGGTCGTAAGCGCATTGCCCTTTCTGGAGTGAGTGTGCACTTATACAAGGGGGGGGGTGCAAAAAAAGTCACTTTGCTTCATTGACTTTCGAGGCGCTATAAGGCCTTACACTCTGTGAGTTCTGATCGGACATTTCTACCACCATATTAGAGAGCATATTAAATACTATTATGACACTCCGCCACAGCCTTCTGGAGGAGTGCCATCGAGAGATTCTGGCATGCAACCGCGATGTGGTCGCTGTGATCAGCGAGATAGTCGATTCCTCCGCCACCGTAGGTCACCCTCTTGAACTCCTCCTGAACCGGGTATCTGAGGGGATTCAGTCAAGTGACCTACTTGGATGTTACATCTTCTTTACATACTCAGCCCCCTTCCATTCCAGCTAGGCGAGAGTTTCTCCAACGCCCTTCGATTCCACGTCGGTTGGCACCAAATGCGGTAGCAGTACAGTTTCCAAGAAGGTACGAGCGACCAAAGGTGGAGAAAATATTCTTTTTGAGTTGGTCGATGTAACCGCCAGCGCTCAGCTCCAGCCCGATTTCCACGAAGAAAATATTGGTCTTTCCATTCCAGGTACGTTCGGTCCATACCATCAACCCGCGCCTTGGCGACTGTCGTGAAGATGATGTCCTAGACCGTAACGACGTTGTCGGAGCTGCTCGATGTTGGAGGTCTTCCAGATTGAGAGTACTGGTCTCCGGGTAGCTACTCATGGGTGACTCCACACTAGAAGTTTCGCAGCTGTTTGGAGGTGACATGAATTCCAAAAGTCTTCTCCAGTCAGGCGCGACTGAAGATGACCTCATATTTTGGTGTACATAAAGGTGATGGGCGACGGCCAGCTCCTGCTTATCGAGGAACTTCTTGGGTATCTTCCGCCGTGGTACTCGTGTCCATGTCTTCTCTCTGGGCTGCGAAAACTTTGCTGATATATGACTCGGTCCAAGTGACTTTTTTTGGCCCCTGTATATACCATTCTCACTTTAAAATGGACACTTTTCAAACCAAATCGGATACTTTTCAGACCAAATCGGACACTTTTCAAATCAAATCGAACACTTTTCAGACCTAATCGGACAGTTTTCAAACCAAATTGGACACAACCTTTACCAAGGGCAGTTGATAATTAGACCACACTAGGTACTGCTGCAAGCCCCGCCCCAACACCCCGCCCACATTTCCAGCGCGGCCAGGTTTTTCAAAATGTTTTATGAAGTCTGCTTCTTCGACTTTTTCTCTTTCTGCTAGTTGCACACACACTTTAACTGGAAAGGATTGGTACCCATACAGATCTGACTCCACCCACTTCACAATCAAGTTGTGTAAGTTCTGAATGTTTATAACTTTCTTCGACGTCGGTTTTTTCGCATTCAATCTTAACAAAACGAATATAATCATGCATTTGCAAACTAGCTCACTAGCCCCGCCCCTCTGACCGCGCCCACTTTCGTGTTTTTCGAGGAATTTTGATTTTTCTTCTGAATTTTCACTTTTTAGGCTGTGGCAAGCGGCCCCGCCCACTAATGGAAGCTCCGCTCATATTTCAGAAGCTCCGCCGACTTCTCAAAAATGATGCAGATCGGCGAGCTAGTGACCGTACTAGTAGGTTATGGCCTCTCCCGTCACCCAGAACAAAGTTTCCCTTTTTTTCCTTATTCTTTCCCTTTTTTCATTCTATGTGACGTGTGTTGTCACAGCCTAAAAAAGTGAAAATTTGGAAGAAAAATAAAAGTTCCGCGAAAAACGAAAGTGGGCGTGGTCAGAGGGGCGGGCTCCAGTGTGCTAGTGTGTAAAAGCTTGGCTATATTCGTTTTGTGAAGATTGGATGTGAAAAAACCGACGTCGAAAGAAGTTATAAAAATTCAGAACTTTCGTTACTTGATTGTGCAGCATCGGACCAATCCTTTCACTTGAAATGTGGTGTGTGTGTGTGTGTGTGTGTGTGTGTGTTTGTTGTGTGTGCTGTGTGTGTGTGTGCGTGTGTGTGTGTGTGTTGTGCGCAACTAGCAAAAGTGAGAAAACGCTTGAAGAAAGCAGCTCAATAAAACATTTTTGGTCTGTTTAATCCAATGCCGTGAGGGGTTCCGATTTAATTTGATACGTGTCCGATTTAATTTGATACGTGCCCGATCTGATTTGAAAAGTGCCCGATTTGGTTTGAAAAGTGTCCGGTTTGATTTGAAAAGTGCCCGATTTGGTTTGAAAAGTGTATGATTCGGTTTGAAAAGTGTCCGATTTAGAAAACGGTACAGATGTCGTTCAGCTTCAATGATGATACCCTTATCCATGTGAGGAACCCCTGAAGAGACAAGCACAAGACAGAAGTGGGGAACGGGTGACAGATACAATGGCCGCCCACAACGACGTCATGAATCAATAAACCGATGAAAATACGCTTCCGGACTTTCTATCGCAGAAGCACACCTACTTGCACGGAGGAAGCTCTTTCTAGAAGTTGCACCTTCCCAACACCTCTGCGTAGGAGGTGTTGCATGGCGCATTACAGAGGTGATGCCAATTGGCGCCCAATGAACTATTTCCCGATATTCTTGGCGAAAGCATGCGTTTTAGAAACATACCAAAGTCTTTAAGCTAACTGGAGTTTTTATGACGCCGGAGAAGTTGGTTTTAGCGGCGTCTGGCAGCTGTCGCGTTGTGATCACAACGGGAAATTTTCTGAATAGCAGGCTAAAACGAAAGCCTTTCTGGAAAGTAGATAGCTTTGAAACTCTGGCACTGTTTTCCTTTTTACGAATGGCTTTGTATGAAATTTGTTATGGTTGTTCAAAGCGTAAGGTCTTGTAAACGACCCCCTCATGATCACGGCAGCATCACAACGGAGAAAATTTCTTGAAAAGGAATTGTTTTTGAAATCACCTAAACTGAGGTAACAAGTGCCAACCTAGTGCTCCACACCTGTTTCTAGCTTACTTTAGTGATTTTCTCCCTGATTTTCGCTGTTTTGACTGCTTTTCTCACGATTAGTTGTTTCTTGTCTTCACAGGTGAAATTATGATTGAGATTCTTCTGGTTTTTGCATACAATTAGACAGTTAAGCAGACAATCGAACAAATGGCAGAAAAAATCGCAAAAATACTCCATTGCAAATTAAAAGAAAACACCCGCTGTCCTCATATACTTCATATAGACGATAGAACAAATAACCTAAAAAATAGAAAATAATCGTGAAAAAGGCAGCTAAAAGCGCAAACTATGGAGAAAATGGCTAAAATAGGCTGGAGACTGGTTTGATCGCCACGCTCGCAACACACCGCAGCTGCGTCGCGTTCCTTGCCGCCCAAATCAAGTCACCGGATGACGACTGTACGACACCATGGTCATCTGCGCTTTTCTAAGACTGACCCTGGCCTGAGGGGAATCTTTCCTTTTCTCAGTTTTAGCCTCAGCAGGGCGATAAATAGCGCTGGCATGTCATTTTGTTCGTCCATTTGCGCTTCTGTTCGTTTGTACACTCGTGACAGGAGGGGGAGGATCGTACAAGACCCTTATTTTGAGGAAGCGGTCGTATTTAGCGGAGAATGATCACAACGCGATGGCGTGCCCTAGTTCAGGAGCCACCGCGCGGACGGCTGGACACACGCGTGAAACACATATGGGGGGAGGGTCGTGCTTTTCCGCTGTGGAGGGGTGCGGGTCGTATTCGGTCGTTGTTTTGAGAGGGGGGGGGGTCGCATGTGTCTTTGAGGGAAACTTGCAGCGATGGGGAAAAATGTTTCCCACTTTTTGATTTTTCGTGGTTTTTGCTGTTTCGTGTGTACTATATACCCGCCACCCGCTTAGAAGCGAAATTTTTGGGTGAAAAGTAGGGAAGTTGTCGGGAAGTTCCGAAAAAGTGGAAAAGCGGTAGGGAGTTGCCTCAGTCGAAGGAAGATCTTTAGGGTAAAAAAACTGGAAAATGTAGGGAAATTAGTTAGGTAAGCGTGCTGGGAATAGGGGGGGGGTGGGTCGGCTCGAGACCCTCATCTAGGTGGGGGTCGTACCAAGGATCCTCCCTAGAATAGGGGGGGGGCGTACCTAGACCACCATTTCACACACCGCGATGTTGTACTCTGAGTGTAGATGGGATCGGGACAAGCCACATCTTGCCGCTAGCAAAATTCCTGGAAAACACGCTCCTGATGCCCTCCTCTGATATGACCCCCCTTCCCCATTCACCCTACCACTTTCCTAGATCCGAATTCCTACACGTTCTCCCGGAACTTTCCGGAAATTTTCTAGTTTCAGCCCAAAATTTTGCTGTCGAGCCAGGGAGGGGGGAGGTCATCAGCAACGAACTTCTAGTTTCAACTATTAGAAGTAGTAGTCTTATAGAAGCCACCAACAGGGGGTATATAGCAAACAGCAAATTTCGGATTTGTTCTTGGGTTCCGTTCCATTTAAAGTCACAACGCACGCTCAGCTGCGAGGTGCGTCTTTGGCGTCTCCGGGGCTAACGAACCCCCAGCTGTCGAAGCGTAGCGGTTTCCTCGTTCAAAAGCGGGTATGGGGATCAAGGACTGTAGGATAGGCTCATTTCTCCATACTTCGCCTTAAATGCAGCCTGCTGCTCAGATTCGCTGTACACCGCTACCATATCCTGATCCACGTAGTACGTTAGAGAATTCTCAGCGGAAGGCGGCTCGTATTTGGAAGCCTGGACAGGGGTCTTAGCTTGTCTGTGAACATTTTTTCCTTGATACCCTAAAGTCCGGTAGATTAGCCGCCCATTGAGGCAGCGTTCATATTCGCGACAGCAGCGCCGACCTCGGCGACCTCGGCGATCGCCGCGATCGTCGGTAGGTGGCAGAGCACGCCCCAACGCAATTATGGACTGCTCGCTTGATAAGTAAGGAAATCCATCTTGTGAGGCCTTCTTTTCTCTTAATAATGGCTACTAACTGATAACTTACGACCTTCTATACATAAGCGGATCCGGAATATGAGGTAAGGAGGTTTCACTTCTTTTTAGGTCGGGATAGGGCCAGCTCAATTTCCTGGGTGAGCTTCTTTTTGTTTCTTTTGTTTTCATTCTTTTAATTTATATAGGCGTCTCAAAAGTTTCTTATTGGATAAATTGTTCCAACTTCCAAAATATATAGTTAACAAGTCGGGTTCGAACAACGAAGAAAAAAAAGAAACAGAAAGAAACCCACCTAGGAACCAAAACACTGGTCATTTTACGTCGAAAATTTTATAACCTCATGTATAAGCTCGACGAATGAAAAAAGAAACAATAAAAAACCTACCCTAAATGAAGCTCTCACGCTTCTTGCTTATTTCTGTCCTGAATCGGGAAAGAAAATAGAAAACACAAAAGCCATTAAGTTGGGTTCACCTTTCTTTGCGTCAAACCAAGCTTCAGTACCTAAGAGAATCACAGTTAAAGGAAAAAAGCATAAAATTAAGTCGCCTCTCCCTAAAAGCCTTCGGAACGGTCCAGGTAATAGCATTTGGGCGCGCTCTGCCATGTACCGACATCGCGGCGGTCGCCGCTGCTGTCGCGAAGTATGAACGCTGCCTTATGCTAGCTCCGGCCGCTCGCCCATTCTTCACTTGGGCGGAGTAAGGCAGCGTTCTACTTCGCGACAGCAGTGGCGATCGCCGCGATCGTCGGTACGTGTCAGAGTGCGCCTCAACGCTAATGCTCAGACCGCTCGCTGTGATAAAAAAGGAAATCCAACTTGTAATACCTTTTTCTCTTAATAATGGCTATTAGCTGGAAACTGAGGTTTTCTCTAACTAAGAGGATCTGGAACATAAGGGAAGAGATGGTTTCACCTTTATCTAGGGCGGGATAAGTGCAACTCCATTAATTAGGTGAGCTTCTCTTTGTTTCTCTTGTTTTCATTGTTTCAATTTATTCAGTGTCTTAAAACTTTGCTACTGACCAAACCTTTCACTTCCCAAATAATTCTAGTTTACAAGTCGAGTTTAAACAACGAAAAAAAAAAGAAACAGGAAGGAACTCACCTAGGAAATCAAAACTCTGATTGTTTTTTGCAAAATGGGTACATCGAGGAGGAGGAAACTTCATAGGTTCATGTATAAGCTCGAAGGATGGAAAATAAACGATAAGAAAGTGACACTAAGTAAAGCTCCTTGCTTTTTGCTTTCTATCCTGAATCAAAAAGAAAATGAAAGAAACCATTAAGCTTCATCCACCTTTCCTCAAGTCAAAACGGACTCTAGCACCTGAGTCGACTGCAGTTAAAAGAAAAAAGTAGGAAATTATGCCAATTTCTCCTTATAGCAGTCGGAGCAGTCCAAGTAATAGATTTGGGGACGCGTACCGACGGTCGCGGTGATTGCCACTGCTGTCGCGAAGTATGAATGCTGGCTTAGATAAGTCTGCGCGACATCGCGATCGCCGCGGCGCGCGCGGACACTGAATGGGACATTGCTGGAGTTGATACCAGCGGTCATTTTGAAAACGTGCTTTGGAAAGGATACCTCTAGAAGTGAGAATATGTCTTCTAATAAGATAACTGCTCGCACTTTCTTCTAAGATAAGAATGCCACGCGGGATAGACCACTTGAGAGGACAACCTCAAACTTGGGTAGTTAAACTTCATCTAATACACTAAAATAAATAATTAGTAAATATATACATCAATTACAAATGTTGCAAGCGATATGAGAGTTGACTCAGGAGGCTATGAATAAGGGAATGAATACACATAGCAAGAGCAATTCGAGAGGAAGTAGATAACACGGTTGGAGCACACCAAAAATCAGCTCTTAGCGCGTTCCCATTCCTCCTAACTCTGGATGTCGTGGCAAAGGAATTTATGTAGGGGCAACTGTCCTCAAATCATCCTTCACGGTAACAGTGGATAACGGGGAATAACAAGAACTTCAATGCTATACGAACATTTGCGAGCAGCAGGCGGCCGGCGGCTTTCACTGGCTCGCTTTCTCCCTAGCGAGTAGGTCCATGACCAATGAGACGTCCTTAACGAGAAAGACCGTCATTCAAAGGAAATGGGACAATCAAGAGCTAGGAAATTAGTTCTGTATTCATACTTCAAAGAAAGAAGACTCTAAATGAACTTCTTTCCAGTTTTCTCTGAGCTCGAAAGTTCCTCAGGAAGAGACTTCTTTATCGACACGGTTAACCTTAACGTGGAATGGAACCTATTCGCGAGTCGCAAGTAGAATTGCTCCACTCTTTTCTTGTATAGGGTCCCACATCAAGGGTGTCCGCGACAGAAGACTTACACTTCCTTGTACTCACAAATACTTTGAAAGCACCGATATGGGGTAACTATCCCAGTGCAAACTGCTAGTTACTCCATCACTGGTGTTTCTGAAAAGTTTCCTGTTATCCAGGCGCAAAATTTATTTGAATCGCAGGGCAAAGATTTAGTTTGTCATTATCTACGTGGGCAGCCTCAAAGTGATGCCGTGTTCTTTCATTACTCGCACTTCTTCCTCCGAAGTGCACATTTAACCCAGTCAAATTAGATGGTTGGCTATGTCTTGGAAATCCCTATCTTTGTTTGTAAAGAACTCGTTTGTTCGTGAAAAATTGGAAATAAGCTTGAAAAATCTTTTTGATGGTACAAGAGACCTTGTGCTCTGTTTTTTCCTACCAATCACGTCAAGCTCTTACTCCAGCAATTCATATATTGCGCACCTACTATTTGGCCTGGAGCAACGCGAGCTGGCTCCAAGTATTGTGAGCCGCGACGCGGCCGCCTGCTGTCCAAGAATGCTCGTAGGGCATTTATCTTCGTTCTGGGGGGACTCGAGGGCAAAGTGCAATGATGGTAGGATATGGGGATTGTCTGGCTTGACGTAAAGAAGAAGTTTCTGAGCTTGAAAGAGTGCACCGAACCCATCGTTGACGCCCAGGGTGAAAGCACCGGAGGAGTACAGGATTTTCAGTACCTGAGGAGCGACCTGATGGCAGTGTGGACCAAGCGGCAAAGGCTCGAATCAATGCAGCTTGGATGATGGAGAGAATCCGCAGGCATCCTCTGCGACGGTGGCGTTCAAAAACGTTGAAGGATAAGGTGTAGCGGGCAGTGGGGCAAGGCCTACGATGCTCTACGAAGTGAGTGCTGGCCCACATGCAAGAATTATGAAAAGCGCCTTTGTTCAGCTGAAATGAGGATTCTGAGATGGGCCCCGGACGGCAGTGTTAGAAAGTGGACGTGCAGGGCGATCACGAAGACAGCTCCAGACCAGCTGAAGACACGAAAGCAGCGACTGCTCTCATGGACACGCACTGAGAATGCCTGCGGACCGCCCGACAAGGAAAGCCTTGGCTTTGAAGTCCTAGGCAACCGACCTCGCTGCAGAAGAAGACTCGGTTGGAAGACGTCTAACATGAATAGCGTACACTGGTGAAAAACCCTTCATCGTTCTTTAGATAAATCTTGTAGTGTGAAGCGACTTGTGAGAAGGCTCTACCTTTCTGTCCAATTCTACTTTCAGACTGAAAACGCATTTGAACATGATGTAAGTTATCTTGTACTGAAAAGTCTCTGTCTTCGAAAATATTTGGATGAACGTTCGCCCACAAAACTACAAACTTATCAAGCACTATTTCAGGGTGTGCTAGCAAAGGTTGTTGCCGACGCTGACACGCAGGCAAAGGATGTACGGCAAATCAACACTCATTTCATATCCGAAACTGGGGTCATAGAACTTTTCGTAACTCTTGGACCTCAACCAGCAGATTCTGTTCGTCAGCTAGCAGCACTCACCGGTGTTTATCCTCTACCGCCGGTAAGGAGAACTATTGAAATGAATTTTAATGAAAGTCGAAGTGAAAGTCAACATCTATTCAGTAGTGTAGTATCCTATAAACTTAATTGTTACCCTGACGTTGTGTGAGTTCTGCAAGTTCTTCGGTGAGGATTGTTGAAGTTTTTAAGGAATTCTCTATCGCTTATCACCAATCACGATGGAATTACATGGATCAGAAAGACGTCAAAGAGGTAGGCGGTTTGTCGATATCCTAAGTTCGATTCCGTCCTCTTCTACTTTCTAGGTCCACGAAAAATTCGATGAGCATGACCTCCCTGTTGACGTGCTGTGGCTAGATATAGAGCATACGGATGGCAAGCGATACTTCACTTGGGATGCGGAGAAGTTCCCAAACCCAACCAAATGATCGAAGATCTCTCGTCAAAAGTGAGGGAAAATTGCCTTCAGAAACTTAGTCATGGTTCGCCACAAGTTTTTAGGGCCGCAAATTGGTTACCATTGTAGATCCTCATATAAAGAAGGACAAGAACTACCCTGTTTACACTGATGCGAGGATGCAGGTAAATTTAGCGTATTTTACTCGTACTGAGGAGGAGAGCATACCAATTCATTGTTCGGGAGATCTACACTGGCAGATGTGCCTTTCCACCCTGACCAAATCAGACTAAATCTGCTCAATGCCCCAAACCCGACCCAAAACGAAGGTGTGAGCACTTTTTGCCTGTGCTATAGAACTTCGGCGCACATGTATAATTAAATTATGAAGCATCACAGTGGAGGTGCTCAGCAGAATAGCTGTTAGGCGTGCGTTCTCACAGGTACGAAAACAAGGCTGGGATTTTTACACTCTTGTAGAACATTATTGCTCATCACTTCAGCCATCCATACCCTTCGTTAGTCCTCATTAAATTGAGAATAGTAATCAGCCTCCAATCCGAGGTGCACATGACACAGTAGCGCAATTCAGACGGGTTTTTCGCACCAAACGAGTGTGAAATTTGGGTCTAATGGGTCGGAATAACCTTACAGACAGATTCTGGGAAATTGTAATGGATATAATGGCAGGTATTGCCCCAGCTCCTCTAGTCAGAGAGCTGACCTGACAGCAACACGTAATCTTGGGACTAAGCGAACATTGTCAAGCTTTTGAGAGAAAAAATAACAATGCCGAGCTCACGTGTCTTTGTCATTCCAAAAAGTTACCACGCAATTTTCGGGCACATTCCCTATAGCCAATCCATTTCCCATGCACACGTGCTATTGTAACTTCCTACCTTTTGGAGCTCTATCTCATTACCTAACCTTTCTAACCACCTGACTTTCGCTCTGCTTTTGATTTTTTTGATGACTTGCTAGCTAACTCTATCTCAAGACCTATTATCAATCATTGGCTAACTCTAAAACCTTGCTCCTGCTGTTCACCTGCAGTGGTAGGGTAGAGACTGATTTAGGAAGAAAACAACCAGTGGTGGAAAGGCCGCAAATGGGATCCGCTGGTTATGACCACTGACTGCGATGATTTCAACTGTATATGTCTCAGAATTGAATCGCAAATTCGTGCTTAGGACCTGCTGGACAAGGATAATCGTTTAGTGCAAAAACCTTTGACGTCGCGGTACGCACGACCGAAGTCAAAATGGATCTATACGTGGGTCTTAATAAGTAGTAATAAGGAGTATCCAATTCGAATACGTAGACCAATTTTGCTAGCTTCTGTCATAAAGAAAAAAAAGGGGATAATTGTGAATTCGTTGAAGGCCCAGACCTTTGCAGTGCTCCTGTGGGGATGCCTGCCTGGAAACAGCGCTATCTGAACACAGAGGGTGTCTTGCTCTACAATACAGCGCCTAACTTGTGGTAAAAGGGCGGATAAATCCGCCACAAAGCGTTGCACTGCCATAACTCCTCTCAAAGAAGGTGAAATGAGAAGTCATACATACCATCAGATACATCTGTGCATGACGGATACAAGATGTGTGATCCGTCCAATTCCCAAATGTAATCCACCAGCTAGTCGCTGAAAACAAACCTGAACTCCCTTCTTGGTATCTAGAGACGGGGACGATCCTTTTAGTCTTATTTTTTTGAGCTTCTCAACTCATCGCCCAGTTTCCGAACCATTTGATACCTTTCAGCATAAATTTTGGAGAATAGTCAGTGAACTTGATTCCACAATTTTTTCCAGTTCTGAAGATGTATTTCTTGGAATCTAGAAGAGTGGAGGCAAAATTTGAACGACTGTCCGGTTCAGTGGTATGTAGAAAACGCTTTGTGTGATCCATTATATGCGAGCGGATCCTGCACAATGTGGCCCTAAACGCTAGCTAGTCTGGCGTATTAATCGCATTTCTTCCATCCTCATATTGGCACATCATGCTAACGATTTTGCAAAGAACATTAGTAGTATCATATAATTAACAGCGGATTGGTTCATGGTCAGTACTAGGCTTGCTACTGTGCAACAAACCTTGTACTTCGCCACATTTTCAAATAAAAACGGCAACTGATGTAACCAATGTTTTCATAAAAGACGCGGACCGTCTTTCTACAAGATTCAGAATCCTTCACCGTATATTTTTTCATCATTATCAATGTTGTCATCGTCTGTATTTGTTGGCAAAGAGTTAAATAGCAATCGAAAAACCCAAAAATGAGGAGCAAACCAATTCAAGCTTATAGTGCTCTTTCCACAGGAAATCTTTGCTAAAATAGTGTGTAGTAAATTATTCCATGGAACACGTGTTGTATGAGTATACTAAGGGTTGGCCCATAGAACGAATAGGAGAAATTAAACAAAAAACCATGCACTAGTGAAAGACATGGATTTGTTGATCGTGATTCGTATACAATTCGCGCGTCCCACGTGGCCCACAAAGCGCGCTTCAAATGCGTATCACGCTGTCGTCAATGTGTTGAGGGCACCGCGGTTAGGTGAAGAAGGTGTAAATATGGGGTCGTGAGGCTAGTGTGGTCCGCGGCGAACAACCTTGTACCGACTGCGCCGCAAAAAGGTGTAAGGGAGGGGCGCTATAGCGCAGTATAGGTTCAGTGACGCCTCCTTATACCCGGTGACTGGGCCTCCAGACCCCGCCTTCAGAGCCCGCCTTTCGGAGCTGTAATACGAGAAAAGCATGAAAATGAATGCGCCATCGCCACTCATGCGGTTGTAGGGTCCTTATCGGAAAACCACCTGTGCGCATTTAGTGGGGAACAGTTGACATGTTTTTCCTGCTTTTTTTTTCTCTATCGAGGTATTCGGAACCTCGTCCTTCACATGGAAACTCTTAGTCCACTATCTGTGATAGTGAATAATCGCGGGCCTTGCCTTTAAAGCAGTTCGTGAAAAAAACAACTGGCTCTCTAATAACTTCACTTGGCTGCCAAGAGCACGAACTGCAGGGGTAATCACTCCTCCGAAGAAGTATCGTAGTCTAATCAAGTGTTTCCTCATGCGTTGACCAATTCTCAAGAACGCTTATGGGGGTACTAGTTACAACTTCTCTGCCGCTCCCGCTAAATCCACTAGGAGAGTCAGTGTTCCATCGGATCTCATCTGTCAAGTAAAGGGCTATCATGTGCATGAGGTGAGACGTTGATAGAGTGCGGAAAGGACTTTCTGCCTCCCAACAGGTTACCAGTCAGTCCTATTATACTCAACTGCGAGACGAGGTTGAGAAACAATAGCTCGACAGCTAAAGGCCAACATGTTCCGGACATGTCACAGTTCACGATCCTGGAGCTTGGTTGAGAAATTTCATCGCACTCATCACACAACCCACAGCTATCTCACATCAGGGAGGTCGTTCAGGACGTGGAGCGCTTTTTGAAAAATGTTTTTGTGCATGATGCAGGGTCACGTGCATGGAGTACCAAAAAGATGTGCATTTTTCCTACGCGGCTCTGGAAATCCAAAAAAGGAGTGAAAAGAGAACCTATGGAAACCGGTGGTTGCTTACGGAAATCACTTGCAACTTCGACCAGTTGCTGAGTGGAGGGGTCTTATGAAGGTACTATTTTAATCGAGGAGAAAAATAGTCGCAAATGGGTCTTACTTGTGGCATGTGATCGAGAGTGAGCGGCTTTGAGCGGCTCGTCGGAATATTTCTTCAACGATCGGATGGTGCTCAGCTGTAATGATCGGATGGCCTAGTGGATAGCGGGAAGGATTCTCAATCAGACAGTGAGGGTGGAGTTGATGATTCTACTCTCCTCGGCTTGCCAGTTTTTGAATTTATTATGTTTCGCTTTTCTTGCTTCCACATATATCTGTTGATGAATTTTACCCGGATATCTACATTTATAGGCCACATTAAATAGTTACTTCCAATTAGTCGGTGCTATTCAACAATTTCGATTTTCACATACCATTAAGCAACAGCTTTTCTGAAAGTTGATCTTTATATGTTATTCAGTGCCCTGACCACGACTATGGCACTTACTTTCAGCTGTAGGGCCATTTATCGCCAGTTTGGAGCTAAATCTTTCTCCCACTTAACTCGCACGTACCCTCATTCAAGAGACTTTTCTGACACCAGATTGAGTCGTCGCCAAAAATAAGCGTCAGAATCGTGATTAGGATTACCCCTACAGGCAAACATTCGGCCGAAAACATTTTTTTTGACTTTCTTGACTTCGTGCATTGGGTTATGCTCAAGAGTCATTCTATTGACGTTGTATTTTTCCATTTGAAAAAGCGGAGAATATTAAATGAGCCTCTTCTATCGGTAGAGAAGGACGAAATCTTTTTTAAACGAGTAGTCGCTAGGGGTCGCAAACGTCCACGATGGTTTCTCTTGTATTCTGCGGCCACCTAGGCCTAAGCCAAGCATGATAGGATCTCTGCCCACCGAATCCGCGATCCGGCTGCCAGACGGCTCGCCACGTCATCGTTACCCATCGCGCACTGAAGGTGAGGGACACCGGTCATCATGGCCGATCAAATGTCTACCACAACTCGGGAAAGTCAAAAAAATGTTTTCGGCCGAAAGTTTGCCTGTAGGGCTAATCGATGGTCGTGATCACGACTCTGACGCTTATTTTTGGCGACGACTCAATCTGGTGTCAGAATGGCCCTGAAAGTCGCTCAAATGAGTGTACGTACGAGTTAAGTAGGAGAGGCCACATTCAAAATTCCAAATTGGCGATAAATGGCGATTACAGCTGAAAGTAAGTGCCATAGTCGTGGTCAGGGCACTGAATAACATATAAAGATCAACTTTCAGAAAAGCTCTTGCTTAATGGTATGTGAAAATGAAATTGTTGAATAGCACCGACTAATTGGGAATAACTAATTAGAATGTGCGTATAAATGGTAGATATCCGGGTAAAATTCTCAAACAGATATATGTGGAAGCGAGAAAAGCGAAACATAATAAATTTAAAAACTCGCAAGCCGAGGAGAGTCGAACCATCAACCCCACCTCACTGTCCGATTGAGAATCCTTCCCGCTATCCACTAGGCCATCCGATCGTTACAGCTGAGCACCGCTCCGATCGTTGAAGAAAACATTCCGACGAGCCGCTCAAAGCCGCTCACTCTTGATCATATGCTACAAGTAAGACCCCATTTGCGACTATTTTTCTCCTCGACTCCAATAGTACCTTTATAAGACCCCTCCATTCAGCAACTGGTCGAAGTCGCAAGTTATTTAGAACTCACAGAAGCTCAGAAAACACCGGTTTCCATAGGTTTCCTTTTTTCCTCTTTTGGTATTTCCAGAGCCGCGTAGGAAAAATGAACGTCAGTTTGGTACTCCATGCACGCGACCCTATACCATGCAAAAAACCGTTTTCAGAAAGCGCATCATGTCCTCAACGACCTCCCTTGTAACTCCCTTAGCAGTCCTCTCACGCTCGAGAAATACGATATCAAAAAGAGGCACAAAATGACTCAACCGGTTCCCTCGAAAGGAACGACAAAGCTTCGGAAGCGATGCATTCGCATTGCCCAAGTGTTGGCAATAAGTTGCTTGTGAAGATGTTGCATCTACTGTCGAACTACAGTAGCTCATAAGTATTCGGCCAGACGGTTTTTTGCCCAACGTTTTTCCCACCTCACCAATTCCTCCAAATTTTTTGTGTTTTATACTTGTCATCGATACTAATGAGATGTGGTGAAGTTTACTACCGGTGTCAGACAAGCTAGTTAGAAAGTCCCGCAGCGCATGTAAAGTCCTCCGTTGCGAAGGTAGATGTTGGAACGCTGACGGGACGCTCAATTAAGTTGACAGAGGCACTGGAGCTCAGGCGAATAGATCTCTGTGCGGTGCAGGAAAAAAGGTGGTCCATTTGTAAGTACTGGTCGCAACCCCAACGCCATTTTTTGCGGTAAGCCAAAGACTACCAACGGTGTGGCCATAATTGTCTCTCGTCTGTGACTCTATAGCTAGCGCGGAACGTTTCAACTTGACCTAGATTGTTGCAGCTGCCGAGCAACTACTGACTACTTCTTTCTGCGAGCATTATGCACTGAGCAATCCAAAGACGAGTTCTGGTCTTTGCTCGAAGGGCAGACAGCTGAGATACCGTCAGAAGGCGCTATCATTGTCGCTGGCGACCTCAAAGGCATAGCCCGCGATCATTTGCCATCGCAGATAGTTACTAGGGGGTTGCATATAGACGATAAGGTGCTGAGCAACTCGATAGTGATAAAAGCAGGAAAAAAAACGCCAAATGCTTCAATCCATTTCAATTTCAGTTTGTATTAGGTTGGCGGGTCGCAGTAAGATTGCTGTACAATTTTGACTTTACACGCCTCTCTATAAAAAGAAAGCGAAATTTGAAAAAGGTGACAGAAGTTTCCCGCCAATCTAATACGCGTCCAGTTGAACTCGCCATCTCAAACACTACGCCCCCACTTCGCACAGCTGATTTCTCGATAAGGACTCTACGACCGTACAAGTAACGATTTTCTTGCTTTTTTGTCCGGTGGCTTTGTTTTTCACCGAAAGAGGAGCCTTGAAGGCGGAGTCTGGAGGCCGAGTCAGTGGAAAAAAGAGGGAGGCGTCACAAGCCCTATATTGCGCTATAGCGACCCTCCCTCAGAATTTTTTGCCTCGGAACCTGTACAAAGTTGTTCGTCGCGAAAACTAGCTTTCCGACGCCATATTTTCAACTTCTGCACCTGATCGCAGATTGTGCCGTTGAAGAACACGCAGGCGCAACGAAAAACGAATGCAGTTTTCATGGTGCTTTCTGTTATGAAACACGTAACGTTGATGGCGAACGCATCTTGGAATATGCACAAGCCCATAACTTCGCCATCGTGAACAAAGGTCTGTAAACGCGGCTCCCATCTCATCACCTTCTATAGTGGAAGTGCCCGAACGAAATAGTCTTTGTTCTCCTCGGGCATCGCGGTCAAGGATCACAGACGCGAAGGCCTGCCATGTGAGGCAATCGCCACGCAGCATCGCCCGCTGATGTATGCTGAAGACCACACCGCCTGAGTGGAATCATGTCGAGCGATGCGGTCTGGAGAGAAGTCAATGGTCGCATTCGAAAGGAAAGGATGCAGCTGTGATCGCTCGTATTCGGTTACTTACCGTCACAACTGTATCGATGAAACAGGGGAAAATGCCACCAAAGCGATAGTCCAGGCCGCTCGCTCCGAGCTCGACACAATGAAGCTTATAGGACGTGGAATTGGTAAGCAGGCATGGTTGTGGAAAGATGATATCAGACTGAAGGTCCGTGAGAAGAAGGCGCTTTCATTTGTTCCTCGATGACAATTCTGCTGACAACTGGCGAAGATACCAGAAAGCCAAGCGGTAAAGGAGGCAGTAGTACGGAAGCAGCTCACTTTGAAGACGTCACCGAGAAGGTGGAGGCGTGCGATGGCGAACGGCACATTTATCGACTTGCCAAGGTTCGTCAGCGGCAGACCGAGGATGCGGGGAAGTTCGCCGGCATCAAGAAATTAGGGTCGTCTTCTGGTGGACCGAAATAGGGTGCTGAGGGGATGGCGCGACTACTTTGAGAAAATCTCTACATTGAAATATACACGCCCGACCATACCTCATGCCTCACCAACACACGATCTTTTTCAGAAGATGACCGTGAAGGAAACGGAGGCGGTTCACGAGAAAATTAAACAGGCAAGGCATAAGGCGCTAACGACGTGGCGGCCGGAATATGGAAGTCCAGTGAGTCCAGTGCTGGTATTCTGCAGAATGGTTGAAGAAGTTCTTCAATCAGTCGTCGCAAAGAAGAAGTTGCTTGAAAGGTGGCAAAAGACCACAACGGTTCCGATCTGGAAGAAAAACGTAGCCCTACAGCCCACTCAAATTGTCGTCTAATTCGCCGGCACTCACACAGCATGAAAATTCCGGACGAATCGTTGAAAATCATGTCTATGATATCGTCCAGCTCTCTGCCAACCAGTGTGGTTTCGCTACCGGTTATGGCACCATCCATGCTAATCATAGGTGGCACCCGCCTCTTACTGGATGAAAATAAGAAGCAGAAGCATGTCCATCTTGCCTTCCTAGACTTTGAGAAGGCTTTCGATCGTGTCTCGCGTGAGGTCATATGGTACGCAATGACAGCACGGCGTTCCCGAAAAACTGGTTGAGTGGTTGCGCAGCCTGTGTTCCAGCCCAACGAGCCGCCTTCAAACATCAGTAGGCTTTTCGATGGAATACTTCATTACAGTGGGGTGCGCCAAGGCTTTCCGCTTTCCCCACTCCTCTTCTTTGGCGTCATGGATGCCATTTCATGGGACCTCCAAGAGCCGGCTCCTTGGCTACCCAAAAGCGCTCTCTGACGATGTGATGCTCGCTTGCGAGGATAAGAATGGTCGAATGGCAATAGATGCAGGCTTAGTCTGAGCCTTTGGCGAACTTCGGACTCAGATTGAACGCTAAAAAAACCGTGTACTTGACAGCCGATTGTAACGATTGCGGTTCCCGTAGAGTCAGCGGCAGCGAGCTAAGCGTGCAACAACTTTCAAGTATCTGGGATTAACATTTACCTTCAATGGTAGTCTGGACTCGGAAGTGAGCTCGCGTGTGAGTGCAGCCTGGTAGAAGTGGCGCTCCATGAGCGGTGTTCTTTGCGACAAGGATGCCAAGCTCCTCAGGCCGAGGACCTATAGAATCGTCGACCTGTCACGATATACGGCGCTGAATAGTGGCCTGGGACCAAAGAAATTGAAGCCCGCTTCGGAGCGATGGAGACGGAAATGTTGCGGTGGTCAGCGGCGTCACTCGTATGGATCGCGGTGGAAGTAATGACATGCGCAGAGCATTCGGTATAGTTCCCGTAGCCGAGAAAATCCCTCAGACGGTACGGTCATCGTTTGCGTGCTAATTCTGACACCGTCCGTAATACAGGTCTGGAGCGCGGAAAGCGACCTGAGGGACGCCCCGAACAGTGCTGGCCAGACGCATTGCATGCGGACTTGAAGATAGTTGGCACCCATGCCAGCCACGCTCTCAATAGGGAGAAGTGGACGTCACAAAATAAGAAGAGCAGGCCCCATCGCAGAACGGAACACGCCTGAAGAAGAAGATTGTCGCTAATGAATATCAGTACTTGTCTCATAATATAGTGCACGCTCCGCAATTTTTCTCACCATAGTTAACTTCTATGCTTATAAAGCTATCATGTTGTCCACAGTTTCTCGAGTTTCGAGGAACTACACGTTATTATTTTAGGGTGCCAAAACAGAATTCTTCTCTTCGCAGTAATTTGGGAGAAGACTGGAACTTGGACACCGAAAAAAGTCGCCATAAATATGAAAAAAATTCTGAATGAATGTGCGCGTTTGCGAGTATTCGGAAAGCTTCTGAATGCACAGTGCTATCTTGTTAGTACCATGGAGACTAAGTCATCGTTTCAAATACCGTTACACTATAGTTGACATATATTCACCGACATAAACGCATCACCCATCGCTCACAGGCTGGCTCCAAGTCCACTTGCGTGGACTCCGCAGCCAAGTTCAGTAGCATCACTGAGACAAATATTAGTAAATGGATTGTCGGAAAAACATTGAGAGTACTAAGGGTGAATGGTGAGTGTGCGATCAAAAAACCGCAGTTCAGCTCCAAAAATTAAAGCGTCAAAGTAAAGTTTGCTCTCCGCCCAGGGTCAAGCATGTCGTCGCGGAAAAATGGGGGTTTGCACAGCCCCCCCCCCTAAAAGGGGCGTCTGTACGACCCCCCCCCCTTTAGTGAATTTGGATTGTGTGGAGGTATCTGCTGTATCTAACAGGGTGTAGCTGTATATGTTGTGTGTTGCGACGTTCCCAATGATTATCTGATTATGTGTAGATTTACCAAAACAAAAACACTGAAAATTGAAGTTTAGTTTCCAAGAAATAATGTAATGCACAAAGTGGAACTTTGAAGAATCTAACAGTGACGCAATCCAAACGAAATAACATAAAGCCGAGATATTGAGCACGCTGCGGGTGCGCGCGCATTGAGATTGCAGCGCTACTGGCCCGTCGCCTTCACATAGTGTTTTTTTAAATGAGTATAACTACATTCAGAAACCATCTTTCGCGGAGCGGTAAGAACGATTCACGTTGTATGGCTAGATTCTATATGAAATACACTATGGGCTTCATCAAGCTTGTATGACAGCTACTGGCTAGAAACTATCGCGAAGAATTTCGAGTGAACACGAGTTCTTCACCTCTCAATGACAATAACTTCGTTCATTCGTAATATAAAATTGAGATCTACGCGCCTTTGAAAACAAGAAGCTTTTCTCTTTTGAATGAATACAGCAGCTTTGCTGTAGCCCAAGTGTAGCCAAAATACGCCCGTGCGGAAAACCACAAAAATAACGCAGAGATTTTTTTTGGCGAACGCAATTTTTTACGTTTAAAAGGCCATAACTGCATTAGGACATAATCTAGAAAAGAGTTCTACAAAGCTTCGGAAAGCAAAAGATTTTCTTTTCGTAAAGAGTACCACATCTCTGCTGTGGCTCAATAATAGCGAAAATTTGCCGGCTGCGGATTTCCATTTGCAAGTGATGCTTTTACGAGCATGGGGGTCTTCCCACATACAAAGCCCACATTTCCATCTAGAGACTCTCGGCAGACCTATCGTACTCCTCTTCGTTATGCAGTGAATAGGCTGCAGTAGAGAAGACTGTTCAACAGATCCTTGGAATGCGCCATGTACTCGTCTTCCTTTCCGAACGCATCGCTCACCCCAAGCTACGTCCCTGCTGTGTGGGGTACTGGTCTTTGCAATAAGACCCCCGTCCCTCAGAAGGGATGCGGAAAACCACCTCTCGTTTAGATTCCACAACGTATGCTTGACCGGTTAGCAGCTCTCTTGGCGATCTAAACACTCCTGTGTTGATGAATTGGACGTTCTCCCCACCCTTTGATGTTCAGTGAAAGTGGTGAAAAGCGACCTCTAATTTGACCCTTTGATTCTTTGAGCTGAACTTCGGTTTCTTGGTCGCACACTCCCATTTAACCTTAGCACTCTCAACATTCAATTTATCAATATTTGTCTCATTAATGCTATTGAACTTGGCTGCGAAGTCCACGCAAGTGGACCTGGCAGCTTGTGAGCGGTGGGTGATGCGTTTATGCCGAGGAATATATGTCAACTGTAACGAAACGGTCTTCGTAGCAATGACTCGGTCTTACATATGATAGCCTTGTAGACACAGAACTTAGTCATTGCGCAAAAAATCGCGGAGCTGGCACCATGTTCAGATTCAAATACTATTGGTAGCAATTAGTAACTGGTATAAAAGGATAGAGAATAAATTCCTAGCCGTTGGTCAATCCCTTTGTGGGATTCATTCCACAAAGGGGGCGGTCCATTCAGAATCGTAGTGGCTTATTGAATGCGATGTGGCCTACACGATGACTTGCAAGGGCCAGTGGTAGTTACAGGGGGTGGGAGCCAAAAGAAAAGTCATTTCGCCGAGCCACAGTTCAACGAAAGTTTTCGCAGCCCAGGCAGGGAGGAAGTGGATATGGACCAGACGTGGAGATACCAAGATCTTCCTCTATAAGCTGGAGGGCACGCTGCCGCCAATCGCCTTCATGTACGCCAAATATGAAAGTCATCTCAGTCGCGAGCCCTGACTTGGAGACACATTTTGGAATTCACGTTCGCCTCCAAATAGTGCGAACTTCTTGAATGAAGTCATCACAGATTAGCTACCGGTGAGGCGTAGTATCTTGACTGCCAAGACCTCCCATCATGACCAGCTACGCAAACTCGTCGGTCTTAGGACAGATCATCTTCACCGTATTCCGCCGAAGGCGCGACGTTGGATCGTATGCGACCGGAGGTACCTAGGAGAAGGGAAAGAACGATTTTTCTTTGTAGACCACGACTGGAGGTGGAGCGCTGAGCGGTTACATCAGCGTACTCGAGAAGATATTCTCCCTACATGTGGTCGCCGTACCTTCTTTGGAGACCTGGTGCGCTAAGGTTTTGAGTGCACCACATGGTATCAAGGGGTATTGGAAAAATTTCCCGCCTGCTTCGAAAATGGGAAGGGCGTTTCGTACTTTGAAGACAGATAGTAATATTAAAGTATGTCCCTGACGTTGAACCCACTCAATTACTTAGCATCGGGCAGGACTTACAGAGGAGTGCGTCTACAGGTGGCGGAGAATTCGACGATCTCGCTCAAATCCGTACACTCACTTTCGCGACGGCCGATTCTCTCTGATGGCGCTCCTCCAGTAAGGCTGTGGCGGGAGTATCATCGTATAGTATTTAATGTGCTCTTTAATATTGGTTAGTAACAAATGTCCCGATAAAAAATTTAATTAAGTGTAATATATAGCGCTTGAGCATCATGGAGGCACAATGACTTTGTTTTTTGCCCCCCCCCCTGTATAAGTCAGTTTTACTATCCTCCCAGACGAATCTGGTACCAATTGAAGGTAGAAGGCCCGGTTGGACTGGGCGGTAGTCGACCCAAGATTTGAACCCAGGACCGCACGAGAATCGCGCCAATTGTCACTACACCGTCTCCTGCCCCAGCCGTGACGTGTGTAACACACTGAAATTCAGGAGGAATTGATCGGGTGACGAGAAAAGTTCTATGCGGAAAACTGTAAGGCCAAATTTTTTGAGCGCTGCCATATGTTGCTTGATGATGAAGGGATTGCAAATCATAAGAGTTTCAAGCTAAAATCCTAAATTCTAAGGAGACTGCTGCCTCAGAAGCTACTATCCTACTTGCAGAGAAGCGTTGCCGTATGCCCACGAAAGATTTTTTTCCTAACAATGACAACTCAAACTTTTAGAAGAAACTTCGATGAAGTGAAAAATAACGGCTAGCAGCATTTTGCAGGGGAGAGTACCTTCCTTCAAATTACCTATTAATCAATTGCTGGGTGGGTTGGAGAGCCAACGACTGTTTTGTAAGCAAGAGGTTCTAGCAGGTTCATCCATACCGAACATTAAGTCGTGTTAAGACATTTTGTGTTCGCCGACAGCTCGAAACGCTTCACACTGCGCCTGCTGAGAGGCATACGGTACATATCTAGTTGTCCTATCTGCCTTGTCAACCTATCGTGCCCGCGATGTGTCAGGGAGTGCTTGGGAAGCCAAAAACAGTCCGTTTAGCAACTAGGTTTGTTGCCCTTTGATTGAGCTTATATTGAAGGTTCCTGCTTCGAGAGTTAAAGTAAAATGGGAGCATAGTTCTTCTACAGGCTAACAAGAAGGGAGGTCGTTGAGGCCGTGTTGAGTTTCTTCAGAAAAGGTTAGTTGTATGATGTAGGGGTTCATGCATGAACCACAGAGATAGGGTTTATTTTTGTCAAACGTTATTGGGGATGCCAAAAAAGGAGTGAAAAGAATTCAATAGGGAAAGACAATTTAAACCACCTTATTCACCTCCGTTCTAGCTGTACCTTGATAGCGTATAGTATACGGGGTCTTCTTTGAGCACACATAAAAGGCAACGCAAATTAAGGTCAAAATCCAAGTATTTTACTCGGCATGTGGTGAGCTACATTGGAGTTTTCTGGTCATCTCTGCATGTCTCTTCATTTGGTTCTGCATCTCTCCGCTCGTAGTAGCCGGTGGTGTTGTGGAGCGGGACGGACTCTCAACCGATGAGTTTGCGGATCGGATCTTCTTAAAGACAAATACTTGCATTTTTTCATATTTCTTCCTTCTTGTGTTTCTCTATGCCGATAATGTGTATAACCCGGATATACGCCATTTAAGGGCATACTCTATGCGGTAATGGTTCACAAAGGCCTTACTCAACTATTACGCTCACAAAATACCATTGAAGAAATTCTCCCTGAAATTGGGTTACAAATGCGACACTCTTTTTTGAATATGGCGCAATGTGTCGTCGTCTAGGCCCATTTAGCGCGAAACGTCCCCCAAAAGACCTTCGCGCCAAAAATAAGTGTCGGAACCGTGATCAGGACCATTCACTACTCCTAAGTACAAAGTTTCGCCAAAAAAATTTTTTTCGAGCTTCTTGGGTTGTGATGATTGACCATGTCTCCAGCTAGTGGCTCTCAGTCCCTTCCAGAAGTCGCTATCCATCACCTTCATGGAGAGCTTTCATTTACTAGTACGCAGACGCATAATTAACAACTACAAAATCCAAAAAAAGTGACACGCATTTACTGCACACCATTTACACTTTTGAAGTGAAAAAACGAGATCCTTTTTTCGGGAAGGAGTTAACAAGTTCTTTGCCAAAAGCCAAGACGGTAAAAGTACAGAAAGATTTAGGATGCTCGTTTAGTGATTCTGAAGCTAACACGGCGTTTTTTGAAGACTTACTGAAGTTGAGAGCGCGAAAAATGCAAAATTCCTGACGGGTCGTTCTTCCAGAGATCTCTACGTTCACGGAGCTGTAAGGGTTCGCGTGCCACTGCCATCCAAATGTTCAGGTTCAGTACCACCAGAAGAGTTCAAAAAACTTTCTCGCTGAAATCTCGTATGTATACAGGGGTAATTAATGGCCCTGTTCACGATTCTGATAGTCATGGCGCCAAGGTAATCTGGGGTCAGCGTGGCGCTAAATGGCCACTGCGAGCGGGGAAGGATGCTGCCTAAACCACTAAAGAAACTTCAGTGTACTCCACTGTCTTCCAAGTGAGTAACTCAAATTTTGACCTCATTTTACGTGTTTCCTATACCTAAATGAGGAACACCTCATACACTATGTGTACTCACCTTACAGCTAAAACGACCCGAATGAGATGATTAAATTTGCCTATTCTGAGAAATTTGTTTTTATTCCTTCTTTGTCATTCCCAATGGCGTTTAGCAAAAATGGACCCTACCTGTGCGGTCTATGCATGGACCCCTACATCATGCAACAAACCGTTTCCAAAAAGCTCACCACATTCTGAAGGACCTTCCTTGTAAGAACCGTATCCAGTGCCACGCAGGGCTTTCTCTCGTATAAGACCTCTAACTTGAGTAATTAAACTTGTATGATTAACCTTCACATAATTCCAGTTACGGCAAGTGAAAGCTCCACAGAAAGCTAACATGGTAATTTTAAAGAATAGCCTACTTGAACGACTTTCCTAAGCTAAAGCAGTTCAAACCTCATGAAGTTATTGTGTTCATATGACGCTGAAGGCCTATGTGAGAAAGAGAAGTGAAGCGTGGCTGGAAGACGACGGCGGCAGACTGTTTAAGAAGGGATCCTAATCAGGAAGCAGTGGAATCTGCTCAAAAAAGGTGCTTGGGGGGAAAGCTACAAAAAAATTCTCACATCATTATCATAAGTTTACATTTTCCTGAATGAACTGCATAAATTCTAAAGTGGAATTCAGCGTAAGAACTATCTACAATTAATCAACTGCCATTCCATTCTCTGCTTCCCCCTCGGACGGTTGGTTATCTTCCACCGATGACTTCGCCGTCAAACCATGCTGGAAGTAGCGACTCCCTTGCTCGAACCTTCCTGAAGATAGCCGCCGTCAATGTCCGCGGCCTCTATTCTCAACAACGACTCGCAGATCTCGGAGAAAACGTCAAAAACGTGAAGCTCACCCTAACTGGATTATCCGAGACCCGGCGTCCGAATCGTGAGGGTCTTCAACTCGGTTCAGGTTTTGTACTTTACAATAGTGGACGTTGCGACGATACTCCCACATGCGCAGGAGTGGGATTGTATATGTCCACATGGATGAACAAAAAGCTCATCCGTTACATCAGCGATCGTACAAGCCGAATTCCTTATGAGAAAGAGACGCCTCAGAATTATACAAGTTCATGCGCCGACTTCTGCCTCAGCAGATGGTGAATATGAGCGATTCCTTAACGAAGTAGAAGCAGCAGGACACCCCTTTAGAGGTTCATCTATGCTTGAAATAATCTTCGGCGACTTCAGTGCAGTCATAGGACGCTCTTTCAATAAAGAGCCTGGATGTGGACCTCATGCTACTGCTAAAAGAAACGATAGAGGCACGACACTACTGTCGTTCTGCTACGCAAATGGCCTTTTAGTCACCAACACCTTCTTCAAGAAAAGGTTCAAAAGAAAGTGGACATGGAGAGGCCCAAACGGAACCACCCGTAGTGAAATAGACCACGTACCATGTCCCAACTTGAAGTTTGTTTGCGATATGACAGCGCTTTCTAGATGCAATGTCGGTAGCGATCACCGCAAGGTACGAGTAACTTTGGCGATGTCTATGAGGCCTGCTCATTTCCATCAAAAAGGAAGACCCTCGCCACAGCCCTTCGACAAGTTGAAACTACAGGCTGCAGTGACAACGCAGCCCCGTCCAACAACTGGTTTCCAATTTTCAAGCTTCGTAGAGGCGGCTAAAAATTGCATGATCTTGGCTCAACCTTGTCAGCAGCGAGCGGAAGCGTCTCTGCTCGCACAAGGGCACTGATGGCAGAGCGAAGAAAGCAGAAATTCGGATGGCAACTCTACCCACGAATACCTTTCTATACACGTTGCTATGTAAACAAGTTCGATGGTCACTCACAGATGATTTGCGCAAGCACAACGACCGATTTGTGGAAAGCGCAATCGAAAAATTGAGGATAAAGTAAGATACGAGTTGGCTTACGTGCATAAACAGATATCACAACTTCTTCGTGCAGATGGTTCTTTGACGACGACACTACTGGAAGCCATTGATGCCGCCACTGCGTTTTACAATGAGCTGTACCGATCCTCTCGAGGACCTTTTGTCTACTCCGTGACTGGCCCGTTGGGACGGCCGATTACTGCAGCGAACTCTGTGAAGCATGCCGCGGCATGCGTGGAAATACTGCAGCCGGCCCTGACGGAATCCCATTCAATGTAGCGAAATATCTAGTCCCCGTGTGCGCAGACGATCTCGCTTCAGAACTCATCCAATTTTTCGTACTCAACCAAAAACCCAGAAAGCTTCGTCAAGGTCAAAACCATCCTTCTCTATAAAAAAAGTGACTCTTTCAACATCAGGGACTATACACCAATCTCCTTATTGACAACGCTCTTCAAAGTTCTCACCCGTGCACTGGCTCATCGAGTGGAAGAGGTAGTAGTGAGCTCCATACCCATTGAGCAAACTAGATTCAGCCGCGGCTTCTCCACCCGTGACCATATTATGTGCGTCAACCAGCTGATGGAAAAATGCCGTGAATGGAAGAAACCACTTCATATGGTATTCGATGATTATTACAAAGCATTCGACACTATCGAATTCCACGCCATCTGGAGAGCGTTAGCTAAATATGGAGTAGGCGACTGCACGATTCGAATGATTAAGCAATTCTATGCTGCTGGCCGATCATTTTTGGTTCTCAGTGCTACAAGGAAATGATCGACATACAACGAGGAGTTCGACAAGGAGACTCATTAGCTCCATTGCTGTTCATTCTAACACTCCATTCCTGCCTTGATGACATTGTCTGGGAAGATCAAGGATACCCCATTGGTCAACATCGTCTCAATTGCCTAGCATATGCTGATGATCTCTTTCTGTGCTCTCTAACTATTGACGGATTACAGATAGTGCTCAATGAACTGAAGATGCTGGACTAGAGGTGAACGCAAATAAGACCAAATGGATGTCAACCGGTTCCAAAGGTCATCAACTCAGAGCAAACGAGCTGGAGACAACATCGTTCGTCTACCTGGGCCAAGTCTCCTGTTTTCCTCAAGAACGCGGTCAGAAAATTAGCTCTTGGATCAGCTGGCATGGAACATCCACAGAAGAGTCAGAACTCTAATAAGAAACAAGATGACGCCAATACAGACCAAACGACGTTTTTCTGATATTTGCGTGTTGCCTGCACTACTGTACGGATGCGAGACGTGGGCATTAAACAAGGAGCATGAAGAACGTCTGAGGAAAACTCAGCGAAGAATGGAACGTCAGATGCTGGGTTTTAGACGCCGTAACAAAGTACCGGATACAGCTATAAGAGAAAGGACACAGCTGAAAGACGTCGTTGATGAACCCAGAAAACGCAAATGTATATACGCGAATAACTTGATGACCAGTGATCAAACACGATGGGAAGTGATTGTTGAATTGGAAGCCCTCCGGAAATAGAGCAGTTGGAAGGCCACGAATGCAATGGGGAGACGATCTTGAGATGTTTGCTCGAAGGGAATGGAGGGACATCGCAACCACTCCCGAATGGTTTCAGAGCACGGCCCGTTTCTCTGTATATGTCAGATGAGTAGCGTAAATAAAACTGTAACTGTAAACTGTAAACAACTGCACACTGAAGATCGCGCGCATGTTTCCTCGGTTCGAACTATGACTTTCTGTACCTGATCACTAGCGTATCTAGAAAATTGCTTTGAAAAATGGAACTTCTCTGTCTTTCTCAAAAGGATCACCCTTCTTTGGGCCCAAAGGATACCCAAGATGCGTAATTGTTTTGCAAAGTCCGAGCAGCTCAGAAACCTGATTTGCGTCACAATATTGATCCAGAAGGTCTGGTATGCATCTTCTCGTTGGGATGAATATCTAAATAATACGCTCGGCATCGAGTGATTTCATGTAAGTGACAAGTGGCGCGCTTAACCACTGCGCATGCCGGTCCTGGGTTTCTGAATCCCAGCCGACACCAGGCCAACCAAGCCTTCTACCCTCCGGGGACGGTAAATTGGTACCAGATTCGTCTGGGAGGATAATGACACTGACTTGTACATCGGCTGGCCCCCGCAAGTCATTGTATAGGCCACATCGCATTCAATAAGCCACTACGATTCTGAATGGAAGTAGAATGCGTGCCGCATCCCACAAAGGGATTGATTAACGGCGAAGACTTTATCCTTTTTATCCTTTATGCTCGGCATCAAGTGATTTCATGTAAGTAAGCGTCATGCACGACGTGATGCCAAGCCCAATTCAAGTTGCAAAATTATTTCTGATCTGTCACTTATAGAGAATGACTCCTCTTGCGCGGATTACCTCTGTGTATCCGGAAGAGCCATAGTATTTCCAAGCCCTTGAAAACTGTACTTCTGTCAAATCGAAAAGGGCATCGGCTTCCGACGGCAACATTGTAACTTTATGTAAGTATGTTCATTCAAAACTTCAACAAGCTGTCAGAGCTGCGGCAGTACGAGGTTGTTTCCCCCACTATTTAGGTAAATAGAACAGATCTTTATTGAATTTTCCGTTCTCGCTTCAAAGCGTTACGAGGGAGCAATACCGGGATTCTTCTGAAACTTGACTCAGTGCGAGCAAACTATGCTGTTTCCTTCCCTGAACGGTTACATTAAAAGGGACCTCGAGCATGGCACTTTTTTTGAAATCGGTTCCCTCATGCAAGCTACCTTAGTCGACTGCCCTCGGCAAAGATCTGCCTCTGTTCAGGCTACTCACTCTTCCAAACAGGTGAAGATTTGCTTTCTTTCACTTGATGTGCGGTCAAACATTTATACAGCCTCCACTACGTCTACCAAGGTTTCTATTACACTAGGATGGGAGCAACGTAAAGTCGATTTTCCTTAATGTCTTACGTTGACCAATCAAAAGGGTTACTCCACAACGAAAACGGTTTAGAAGAACGACCCATGACCAGAATCCTAAAATTTTTTCTTGGGGTGAACAGCTGGAGTAATGTGTGATAACGCTAACCTACAATGGTCCTCTTTTTCCTTTTTTTTGAAAAAGCAGGCTCCACGGTGTGGACGCAGATTTCTGCTGTGAGGTAAGCAGCATCAATTTTTCTTCCGTATTAAGATGTAACAATTATATTACTGATCACTGCTGATGATTGCACCGGTATATGTGCGTGGGCTAACACGCTTCCCCATTCATTCATCTGTTCCAATTATAGTTATTTTTTGTAGGGTTTTTTGGTGAAGAAACGTGACGGCACCGTTTATGAAGGCAACTGCTGGCCTGGAGACTCCACCTATATCGATTTCATCAATCCAGACGCACGCAAATTCTGGGCTGGCCTATTCGCATTTGACAAGGTGAATTTCAAATACATACGTCGACCATGGCAAGGTTTCCCTCAGAGAACACTTTCTATATGTTCCACTTTCCTTCGCTTTTTCCTACCTTTACGGTAAGCATGTGGTTGCAGTGGAAAGTAGGGTAGATTATGAAAATCATAACGTGAGCATGGGGATAGTTTTGTCACCTTTGGTCAATCTATTCCAAAACTGAATAAGTGCAAAATGTGCAGAGATTACTAATCAAAGTTTGCTATTACCGCTCGATTTTCTCTGCCTCTCATGGTAGCTCTAATATTCTATTTTCATGGAAGGGCGCTGTTTTGATCGAAAAAAACTGACAGTGCATGCAGAGCTCGCATCTGGTTTTTTCAGCGCTATGATTTTTCTACCAGTAAAAAGTAACAGAGAGTAAGGTCCGGCGAATACGGCGATGAAGCGATGATTAGGCGCTTCTCATCTGGATTTTATCATAAACTGCCGGACACACCCACGGAAAAAGACCCAAACAATCCAGGATTTGAAAGTCAGTCGCGTCGCGGCTCATAGAGGGTATGCCGATTCTTCTTGTTGTGCCTGTCCGAGGAAGGGTGACTTGACTCGTCTTCAAGATCATTGCCTCCAGCTGAGAAACTCGGTTGGTTTGACACAAGAGAGGAATGGAAATAGAGTAAACGCTTCAGATGTCCAATCCGGAACAGTTTACTTCTTGGCGATCTAGGAAGCTTCACGCAAATAGAAAATCTCAAGTGTACTACAAAGTAAAGTGTATTGAGGGTCTATGTGTGTAGTAGATGGAAAGTGTGAAAAGTGGTATAACATCCATATATAATGTAAAATGTGTTTAATGTGAAGCATGTTGTGTGCGACAAAAAGGACGGACTTATCTGGGGCGGGGCATGTAATGGGATCCATTGTGTGCAGAAAATGGGTGGTGGGCGCTTCGCGCAAGATTGGCGAAAAAAAAGCCGCTCCGCGGAAAAACCTGGAAGAAGGAGACAGTTGTCATAACAAAACTGCTGACAAGATAGTTTATTTGACTCAGTGGCATGAGCTTTTATTACTCGGAGAACTTGATGAAATTTCGATTTAGGACATATCAATTGTTCATGGGTGATACGCTGTAAGAAGAGATGGTTTTGTGCTCTTCCTCACCAAGAATTCCTGACCTATTCTCCTTTCATGCCTGGGATGAAACGAAAGGGGGGGGGGAAGTAGTCGCTCTAGGAACCCCCTTCTTTATTCAAACGATTTGCTCAGTTTTCCTTATAGTGCGCGCTCGGTGTTTGCTCAAATCTACCGGACCTTTCACATGAGCATGGAAGTACAATTCAGCTGCTCTCACACTCCATACCTCGAGAATTTGCAGAGCGTGGCGGTGTACTTCGTCTGGACCTGTCCGCGCTTTGCAGGAAATTGAAGTGGAGGTGTTAAACAGTGAGAAGGTAAGGTTCTTTCAGTGAGAGAGAGAGCTACCGACAGGACAGAGCAGCCCTGCCAGACCTTCAGGGGACTCCTTCTGCGTGTGGCTGACCGCTCATGCACCTAGATCCTAGGTCAAAAACTGGAAAAATCGGCGTTCCAGATTATCTCATCCACACGAGTCTCAAAAGGTGATTGACGGAACCAACTAATCCATGCCTAAAGGATTTGGTGATGGCAACAAGGGCTGCAATTGTAACAAAAAGTGTAGGACATGTAAATCAGAACAACTAAAGAAGCAGATGCTGATTATATTACCAAAAATTTGGTGTACCGTTCAAAATGCGATTCTTGCGGAATAAAACAAGTTGGAATGACCTCGGAAAAATTCAGGGGAAGAAATTTGGAACATACCAATATCTCTTCACACAACGTGGACACAATGTTTCTATGAATGTGATGAAGGTATTTCAGATCAAGTACTAGACTGCATGAAGTCGATTGATGAAACAGCGTCACTGAAAAGAGAACCTTTTTGGATCGAACTTCTGATGACCACAACCTTTCGGGCTGGATGATCTCATGAAGTACTATGGAAACATTACAGATATAGAAAATTCTCTTAGGTACAAGAGTAATTACCCACTCTTCTCACGAAAAATTGCTTAACAAAGTAATAGGGGAAGAAGTAGAAGGAAGAAACTAAATACATGCGATAATATTATACAAATACATGCGATAATATTATACAAAAGATAACAAGCAGTAGTGGAACAGTCAGACCTACACAATACTACAAAATGTTGAACATCATACGACGCAATGCTCAGCTTGCAAACTGCTCGCACGGACTTTGTTGTGAGTAACCGTTGAATTTCGCCCAGTTTCCCACGAGTTTTCTAAGGAACTTACCCACATTTCTCAAGGCAGAGGGATGGAGGGTACGTCGAGCAGAGGGGTGGAGCGTACACACAGCGTTTGTGAAAAGGGGAAACCCTACAAGGTCAACAATTGGAAACATTCTCCACAAAAAGCAGACACGACCCCTTCCAGGTAGGGGGATTCCCATGACCAGGCGTACTCTAAGCGGCAAACCCCTAAACATGCCACCTCGCACACAGGAAGCTTCCAACCCGTGAACAGTCTTATGGTGCGCTTTCAGAGTAAGTCATGGAGATATCCCACCATTCACTAATATGAAAATGAAGTGTATCAATTGCTAACCCATCACGGAAGCTTGCCAAACCAACAGCCTGCATGACAATTGCTTTGCACTATTCCTTTAACAGCTTTGGTTTTCGAGCATTATCAAGATACCCCTAAAAACACAAAGGACTAATCATAGGAAACGATTACAACGTAAAAAGAAAGCTCTTAAAAGTTCACATCATCCAAAACAAATACCTGGACGAAGGTAGATCCTGAGCTGGGAGCAGTTGATTTTTGTCTCGTAACGAAACCTCCAGTAGGAAGGACATAGAGCTGTAAAACTCAACTTAGGAGCACTCAAGGCATAAGAGCGCGTTCA
>MU966785.1:70382-88473 GCA_036418165.1 Cooperia oncophora
ACGGAGGCGTTTCACGGGTCAATTGATCGCGGCAACTGTCTTTAATTGATCGCGGGAAACTGTCTTTAATCGTCCAACTCGTCATTGTATATGAGTTGAAACCAGGGTCAAGCATCTCGTAACGGAGAGGGGATTGGAACGACCCTTCCCCCCCTAGAAAGGGGTCTCCGTGCGACCTCTCCCTCCTTTGGTGAATAAATGTGTGGAGGCATCTGCTGTGTCCATCAGGATCTGTTGTGTGTTATGGATATGTTATCGAATGATCATCTGAGTATCTAAGAACACTTTACCGGACCCAAACAAATAAAAACTGAAAAGTGAAGAGATTGGAACTTGGAAAACCTCACATAACGCCACCCAGACCAAACATAGCAATGCCGAGACACTGAGCGCACTGCGGCTGCCCGCGTGTTGAGACTAGTGCACTATCGGTCCGCTGCCTCAACATAGCATTTTTTGAAATGGTATAATTTCATGAAGAAACCATCTTCCACAGAGCAGTAAGGACGCCCTCGAGTTGCATGGCCACGCTCTGTACGAAATATGCTACAGGTTTCACTCAGCTTGCATGTCGGCTTCTCTCCAGAAAATAACGCCGAGAATTTGGGACGAACGCGAATTCTTCACGCTTGAATGGGAATAACTTTGTCCACACTTAACGTAGAATGGAGCTCTAGACGCCGTTAGGAGCTATAGAGTTTTTTTTCAAGAGCGAAACTACTTTGCTGTGGCTCAATTACAGCGAAATTTCCCCCGTCGCGGCAAATCACAAGGCGCGGAGAATTTTTGGCGAACGTGAATTGTTCACATTTTGAAAGCCACAACTTTGTTAAGACATAACTTGTGACAGAGTTTTACATGGCATTAGAAACTAGAGGGTCCCTTCATTCTGAACAACTCCTGCTCTAGCTTAACTATGGTGCACATTTGTCGCGGAGAATCCATTTGAAAGTGAGCTTTAGCCGCAGCATGGGGATCTCCCCGCATACAAAGCCCACATTTCCATCTGGAGACTCTCGGTAAACTTTTGTGAAACTGTTCAACACCTCCTTGGAATGCGCCATGTACTCGACTCCTTTCTGAAGGCATCACTCATCCTGCAAGCTACGTCCCTGCTGTATTGGGTACCGATCTTTGCCATGACGACTCCCTTCCTTAGAGCGGGGCCGAATGCGATCCCCTTGCCGCGGATTCCGCTACGTATGCTTGACCCTGGTTGACTGTCGAGGTCGGCAGTCAGCGCATGCAACTAGACGAGGTCACAATGCTGGCAGTCATTATGAAGAGCAAGGTATCCTCCACCACACTGTACAGTTTCTTTACCGTACACCGGCCCAACAATATCTGTATACCCCTATACAGTTTGTCTATATGTGAGCACGAAAGACCCTGAAATGTGTAAAATTCTATTAACACGTTGACGACATCCTGAGCCACCGGTGGCTCATGAGTGAGTGGCCACGTGGGACAATCTGAGCCACCGGTGGCTCATGACTTTCTCCATCACTTTTTGGTTTAGTCATTGGCGCCATATGGCGCCAGTAGGCGCCATTTTGGCGCTAGCAGTCTTTTTGGCACCGAATTCGATAGAAACCTCCATAGCTAGTTTTTCGAGATCCTTGTCACAAATATATCGTTGCTTTCCAGTGTTGGCGCCACTTTGGCGCCAGCGATCTTCTTGGCACCGAATTGGGTACAAACTCGAACACCTGGGTTATTTGGCATCCTGGTCACGAATGTATCATTCCTTCTCAGTATTAACGCCGTTTGGTGATCTTGAGATGGTGAACAAGTGATAAAATATGGATAGTGGAAATAAAATATGGATAAATAGTGATAATAAAATATTGCTAGAAATCGCGAAAATCGATCTAAAGTGGGCGGAGCTAAGTGTGCGGAGCCTTATGCATCTTTGTGCAATTGCTTGTCTGTGAGCAATATGTGAAGAGTGTGTTTGAAAGCGTCAACGTTGAGATAAGGTATGAAAATTAAATATAAAACAAACCTGTTAAAAAGTGGGCGTGGCCGGCTATGTGTCGGTGTGGCCATCTATGAATCATTGTAATGTGTGAAAAGCAGAAAATTCCAAGAAAATTCTTAGAAACGGAAGTTATGGAACACATTTTGGAAATCACGATCGCGCTAAAAAGTGGGCGTGATCGCAGAGGGCGGGGCATGAGATGGCATCCAATAGGGTCAAGATGGTTGAAATAGCAGTCCCTACACGATTGACTTATCATTTTGCGAAATTTGACATAGCGGCAAAAAAGTGGTCCACGAGGGACAACATGAGCCACCGGTGGCTCAGGGCGGACGCATGCGAAAGCACGCCATTGTCCCACGTGGCGCTTTCCCGCAAAACGCGATTGTCGTCAACGTGTTAATTCTCTGCCAATAGCACAGTATGAAATCAGAAAACACGCAGTCATTCGCACAGTTTTTGCTAGAAAAAAATTATCAGTTAAGGGACAACCCAGTACCGTGTCAACAATTCCATTTGTATAAAATTTAAATCAACCTTGTTTCAGTACAACGGCACTACTGAAGACGTTTACACCTGGAACGATATGAATGAACCATCAGTGTTCTCCGGTCCTGAGGTAACTTGAGCAACTTTGCGTGGCGTTTATTCTTTCACTTCAGCATGCAGACTTTCCATATTTACTCGAAATTGATTAGGAACAACGTTCATAGAAGCATTGCCTATGGATGGTATGCTGCATTTTTTGTGCCAACCTTTCACCGTTTTATTAGACTTCGCCGGCAATTAACAACCCATGTGCAGGATCGTTCGTGTGATGTGAGACAACAGATTCGCCTTGTTGCCATGCCCGAACAAAAAACAACACACTTTCGCGATAGTGCTACGCTTCAAACACTGTTACAGAACCGGTCCGGTGCGTTTGAAGACCGAGTTCGACTCGTAGTTGAAGTCACATCTTCTGCTCACACATCAGCACTCTTGAAATAGACCAGATTTGTAACAGGGTGACCTCAGCTGAATGAACCACCCGTGAGTGCACCACTCGATAACTCAGAGCGCCCCTGTGAGAACCTTTTTGTACGATTGCCTGTACAACTCATGATTCTGTGGCCTACCCGGCCAGCAAGGGGGGGGGGTTGCGCTAGGTTAGAGGCGGCTTACAAGATCACCTGTTGTAGCTGTGGGGATCAATACACGCGCGAGACAGAGACCAATACATCGGCTTCGTGTAAGGGTGAAGGAGCATCTGGAAGGCTAAAATAGGTTACGCTTGTCAACTGCCTTGGAGGCTTATAAGGTCGCGGAGATGGATTTTGGGGTCGCGGTTGATTCCTTGGCGCTAGAGGCAACAAAACCCTCTAAGCACCTTGGATCCAGGCCATCGGTCCAAAAATGAACCGGAGGGGAAAGTGCTTCGCTGCCATGTCGGAACTGAGACTCTATATAAAGCTGGACTTCCACATGGAACCCTGAATTTAGAACAGTCTAACTTTGTTTAAGACCCAGCTTTTACTCTCTAGGGATGGACTAGATTACGGTAAGTGGTCTTCCTCGTGACTGAATGATGACCTGTTTACTTCAGTGGGGCAGCGGAGAGGTTTGGTCGGATAGTCACAAATCGCTGCGATGCTTTCAGGATCTGGCGATTCTTCCGGAATGTGCCTAAAGTCCCTACCAGCCTCGCGGAGTACAGCGAAAGAAGGCCACATTCTACTATTATGCCGTGTTTCATTGAGAGAAATACATGTCGACTCTCGAAATATTGGGTCATCTCATTCAAAAAGTGAAGACATATCGAGAAATGGCAGGAAAAAAGGGATAATGCCACAGACTAGCCACAAGAGAACTCCACGAAAAGTTGAGAAGAAACCCGAACGCTCCCAGGCACTAGGGTGGGTCATTAATTACAGAGGAATCTATTTGACTTTAAGCCAAAATACTCCTTTTTATCTGATCCCCTCTTCATTTTATTTGAATGAAACCTTTCACAGTTGGATGGGATGATCTAATGGTTTCTGGTTGCGATGTGCGGCAATAAACAGCAGCTTGAAAAGGAAAAGAGTCATACCTACTTCTTGATCACTGAACAGTGAACCTCCCCACCGAAAGTGTCGCTGGTAGCAGCCGCTACACTTGCGCTTTTGTCTTCGCGCCATGCGCCATGATTTGCTAAGCCTGTTTGTTTGTTATTTTTTCCTTCGTTTGTTCGCTTCTACCTCAAGAACAGCGTGGAGAGGTCGAGTCAAGGCTGGGGATGGAGAGGGTTTGGGAATGAGCTGCAGAGCACACGTGACTTCTTCTAACCAGGGATTTCATTCAGGCCGTTCTCCGCTTTATCAAAACAGTCTTTTGCATTTTGCAGGGGCCTGTATACATACCACAACGGTAGGTTTCATTTCCGCTAAGTGGTCCCAGTAATGCCGAAAAATAAAGTGAAATACCTATTCCAAGTAAGAGCTAGTCAAAGCACATAATTGCAGTGCAGACCGCTTTAAAAGGGTGATCTTCGATTGAATGGTGGAAATCACTTCAAACATACCATTTTACTTCGAATACACCACTTCTCAAACCGAATCCACCATTTTTTCGACCAGAATCACCTCTTTCAAACCATATTCGCAACCAGTCAAACCAATCACGGTTCAAATCGAATTCACCACAATTTTCAGACCGTGCGGTCAGCCAGTTCGCGCTAGACACCACCGCAAGCGAGGGTACAGCATCATTGAGGAATCCCCAATGGTGCCGTACCGTGGCTGGTAGGCTGCCACGCCTACCAGCCAGGGACAGCATCATTGGGGATTCCTCAATGGGGACGGGGCGTATTTGGTCACTGGGGGGAGGGAAGGTCCCAACAAATTTGTTTAATAGTCGATTTTTTGCGTTTCACGAACGCTGTAAGGGAGGGGGTCGTATTTGCTCATTGTAGAGAGGAAAGGGGTCGCATCTTTCTTCTGAGAGAAATTTGCGACGTTGGAAAAAATTCCTCCCGGTCGCGGTGGAAGTTGGGAAAACCTGAGAAAGTGATAATTCGTATTTTCCTCGCAGTTTTTCCCGTTTCACATGCGCTATATACTTCTCCCTCCCACCCCCCCACCCCCCGCTCAACAGCTCGACCGTATCAGAAGAGCAACTGGGGGGGGAGGGGGGGGGGTCGTATCAACTAACCTCTCAGGAAAGGTCGTGCGCACTCGACCAAAATCTCCCACCAATGATGCGCCCTGCGGACCGTACATCGACACATGACCGACCCGTTTACTTTTATGGGACTCGTTGCAAACCACGAATTTTTATACCTTTTGTCAAGCTCAACATCTCTGCTCCCACTCTTCACGCAGCCAAGATAATCATGGTCGCGCTTTTATGCACTGACACACTAGGCTCTTAAGTTTTGGCGTATTTTTGCAAAATTTTCACCCTTTCTTAAAATTTTCACATTTTTGGGCTGTTGCGGGTAGCCACGCCTATTAGAGAAGCTCCGTCTGCTTAGAAGAAGCCTAGCCCGCGTTTGAAAAATTATACGAACCGGCAGGCTAGAGTCTGATGGCATGCTAGAGCCTCGTTTGTTACTCGGCACAGAAAACCAGGCAAATTTTGTTGAGTTCTGTCAGTTCGGAATCCATCCTGCCGATCATTTTTCAAAAAAGGCGGGACCTGTGTTCGCGCCAACCGAAACCGGCGAAACCTGAAGGCACGTCTGGCTGATTACGTGCACAGGAATAAATATGAGTGAGTTTGGTCGGCACTGCAAACGAAAGGGTCTCACTCTGAGAGTTTGTTTCCCGATGTCGGTGAAGTCAGGGTAATGGTACGCGTTACGTGATCACATATGCGACAGATGTACCGCTCGAATATATGGAAGAAGCCATCCAGTGGCTGACAAATAGCAGTTGCTCCCACTGGTGAAGTCATCAGTGGCGCCTCTTTCCAATGAGGCAGTTTTTCCCCAAGTCAAAGGTCGGTATAGATGACGGGCATGGCAGTGAATGAGTGCGTAAGTGAGGAGGCGGACTGGACCACTCTCATCACATGAACCGAGCGGAGCTGAAGTTCTGGAACCATCTTGTTGCAGTTAGTAAGGTTAATCTAAAAAGTGTCTCCCGTGAATCCTTCTCTTTTGAAGTGACTTCCTTGTTTATTGCCGTCTGATCTGCATTAGCGAGTGCAGATAAGAAGTATCCATCCATTTTTTCTCGGACACCCCTCACAAAGGCATCGGCCATCGGCTCAACATCATGTCTACAAGGGAGACAAGATTGTGGTTCAAATTCATACGAAGGACTACTGTTGGAGAAGATACGCCATAAAAGATAGAGTCCAGGAAGTCCTGCGGTGCGGCAGGTGTTTGTGCTTCACTTGCTTCGTGGAGGTGTATCATAATTGTTTAGTCTATGTGTAATGAATGGATCAAAAATCAAATCAAAATTCTGCAGATCAGAACCACGAAAACTGCCCATTGTAACTGATGAAATGCCACGGAAGGCGTTCCAATCGTGCATTTTCAGTTTGCACCAATTCATAGGCAATTAGAAACGCACTAGAATAAGGTTCCAACAGGAATGAAAAAAAAGTTCTCGCTAATCGGAGCCGAACCGCAGAATGCATATACTGTGAATTTCAGACACGGCACTACTGCGCTATACCATCACTGAAGGTAGGCGGGTAGAGTCCACTTCTTATTAAACTACTATAACAGCATTATATGGAGCGTGCTCCACTAGTGTATTCAAAGTGTTTTCAACATTTAATAGACGACCACCATTGAAAGGACGATAACTGAGACGAAGGAGTTCCACTCTTCTTTCGAAAGTAACTAGTGAGACAACAATTCATAATTCGGTTCCATAACACCCCATATATGAAGAGAAAGTGGGCTAATTCATTAAGGGGTTCAGAGATTATTTGAGGAGATATAACTGAAAGAGCGGGGCGCGCTCGAAATGGGAGGTGCTTTTCAAGAAAATCCATAATCCGGTCCTCGAATGAGTTTGGGATTGCTAGCCTTGGATCCTAGCAGCTTTACGCGCCCCACACGGCTTGACAAAGGAGGTAAACATTACGGTTGGGGTACACCAAGGATCAGCCCTCAGCCCGTTCCTCTTCCTCCTGACTCTGGATGTCATGGCAAAAGAACTCATGGAGGGGCCACTGAAAACCATCCTCTACGCTGACGACATCGCCCTGATAGCGGACAGCAGGGAAGAACTCCAGGACAAGGTGCAGCGGTGGCAGGATGTGCTCGCTGAGAATGGACTCCGGTTGAACGTAAAGAAGACCAAGTTCCTGAGCTCCGAAGAGTGCACCGAACCCATCGTAGACCGCCATGGCGAGAGCATCGAAAGGGTCGAGGACTTCCAGTACCTGGGGAGCAACCTAGCAGCTGATGGCAGCGTGGACCAGGCGGTGAAGACCCGAATCAACGCAGCCTGGATGAAATGGAGGGAGTCCACTGGCATCCTGTGCGACCGGCGGTGCTCGAGAACGCTCAAGGGCAAGGTGTACCGGGCGGTGGTAAGGCCTACAATGCTCTACGGCAGTGAGTGCTGCTAGCCCATCTGTAAGACCACTAAAGGCAATTCCATTCAGCTGAAATGATGATGCTGAGATGGGCCTGCGGTTGGATACACTAGACAGAGTCGGGAACGAGGACGTCAGAGCGGTTACACAGACGGGATCCAGCTGAAGGCACGAGAACAGCGACTGCGATGATAGCACGTAGTGAGAAGACCTGAAGGCTACCCAGTAAGGAAGGCACTGGAATTCGAAGTGGACGGCAAGCGATCACGAGGATCCTCAAAGAAAAGATGGAGGGACGTCATCAAAAAGGACATCACTGAAGTGAAGGCTATGGCGGAAGATGCAGTGGATTGGAACAAGTGGCAACGTTTACCAAGAAAGGCGGATCTGCGACGGCGCGAGACTAACGCTAAGGAGAAGAAGAAGAAGAAGAAGAAGAAAGAAGAAGAAGAACAGGAAGAAGGGAGAAGAAGGGATAAGACCGATTTCACACAGAGATATCAACTTCACGCAGTGAAGGAGTATCGCCTGGCGATGCCGCGCCACCCGATGGGTCATCCTTGAATATGTCACGTGAAATACATCACGCAGAAAAAAGTGATATGCTGGCGGTGCCCCGCCATTTAACTGACCCTCTCTTTTTAAAGTGTCAGTGAGTATACCCAGTGTTTGCAGAGAAGGAGGGTTGCCTGGCAATGCCGTGCCACCCGATGGGCCATCTTTCGAAAATGTCAGAAAAAAATACCCATTGTACACAGAGATGCTCACTTCATGCAGGAAGGAGTATCGCCTGGCGATACCGCGCCACTAGATGGGGCATCGTTTGAAAATGTCACAGAAAATACTCACATCACGCAGAAAAAAGTGATATGCTGGCGGTGTCGCTCCATCCAACTGGCCCTCTTTTTGAAGTGTCAGGGAGAACACCCAGCGTTTCCAAAGAATCAGTAAGAACACCCAGTGTTTGCAGAGAAGGAGGGTTGTCTTGCAATGCCGCGCCACCCGATGGGCCATCTTTCGAAAATGTCACGTGAAATACTCACTTCACGCAGGAAAAAGTGATATGCTGGCGGTGTCGCTCCATCCAACTGGCCCTCTTTTTGAAGTGTCAGGGAGAACACCCAGCGTTTCCAAAGAATCAGTAAGAACACCCAGTGTTTGCAGAGAAGGAGGGTTGTCTTGCAATGCCGCGCCATCCGATGGGTCATCCTTTGAAAATGTCACGTGAAATACTCACTTCACGCAGGAAAAAGTGATATGCTGGCGGTGTCGCTCCATCCAACTGGCCCTCTTTTTGAAGTGTCAGGGAGAACACCCAGCGTTTCCAAAGAATTAGGAGGAATACCCAGTGTTTGCAGAGAAGGAGGGTTGTCTTGCAATGCCGCGCCACCCGATGGGCCATCTTTGAAAATGTCACGTGAAATACTCACTTCACGCAGAAAAAGTGATATGCTGGCGGTGTCGCTCCATCCAACTGGCCCTCTTTTTGAAGTGTCAGGGAGAACACCCAGCGTTTCCAAAGAATCAGTAAGAACACCCAGTGTTTGCAGAGAAGGAGGGTTGTCTTGCAATGCCGCGCCACCCGATGGGCCATCTTTCGAAAATGTCACGGAAAATACTCACTTCACGCAGAAAAAAAGGGATATCCTGGCGGTGTCGCTCCATCCAACTGGCCCTCTTTTTGAAGTGTCAGGGAGAACACCCAGCGTTTCCAAAGAATCAGTAAGAACACCCAGTGTTTGCAGAGAAGGAGGGTTGTCTTGCAATGCCGCGCCACCCGATGGGCCATCTTTCGAAAATGTCACGGAAAATACTCACTTCACGCAGAAAAAAAGTGATATCCTGGCGGTGTCGCTCCATCCAACTGGCCCTCTTTTTGAAGTGTCAGGGAGAACACCCAGCGTTTCCAAAGAATCAGTAAGAACACCCAGTGTTTGCAGAGAAGGAGGGTTGTCTTGCAATGCCGCGCCACCCGATGGGCCATCTTTCGAAAATGTCACGTGAAATAACTCCACTTCACGCAGGAAAAGAGTGATATTCCTGACGGTGGTCCGTCCATCCAACGTGGCCCTCTTTGTGAAAGTGAGCAGGAGAACACACGCCGCGTTTCCAAAGAATAGGAGGAATTACCCAGTGTTGCCAGAGAAAGAGGTTGTCTGCAATTGTCTGCGCCACCCGATGGGCATGCTTTCGAAAAGTGGTCACCGAAATACTCACTTACCATCGCTTGAGAAAAAAAGGGATATCCTGACGGCTGGTCGGCTCCATCAACTGGCCCTACTTTTGAGAGTTGTCAGGGAGAACACCCAGCGTTTCAAAGAATTAGGAGAATACCAGTGTTGGCAGAGAAGGAGGGGTTGTCTTGCAATGCCGCGCCACCCGATGGGCCATCTTTCGAAAATGTCACGGAAAATACTCACTTCACGCAGAAAAAAAGGGATATCCTGGCGGTGTCGCTCCATCCAACTGGCCCTCTTTTTGAAGTGTCAGGGAGAACACCCAGCGTTTCCAAAGAATTAGGAGGAATACCCAGTGTTGCTAGCAGCAAGGTAGGGTTGTGTCTTGCAATGCTGGCGCCACCCAATGGGCCATCTTTCGAAAATGTCACGGAAAATACTCACTTCACGCAGAAAAAAAGGGATATCCTGGCGGTGTCGCTCCATCCAACTGGCCCTCTTTTTGAAGTGTCAGGGAGAACACCCAGCGTTTCCAAAGAATCAGTAAGAACACCCAGTGTTTGCAGAGAAGGAGGGTTGTCTTGCAATGCCGCGCCACCCGATGGGCCATCTTTCGAAAATGTCACGTGAAATACTCACTTCACGCAGGAAAAAGTGATATGCTGGCGGTGTCGCTCCATCCAACTGGCCCTCTTTTTGAAGTGTCAGGGAGAACACCCAGCGTTTCCAAAGAATCAGTAAGAACACCCAGTGTTTGCAGAGAAGGAGGGTTGTCTTGCAATGCCGCGCCACCCGATGGGCCATCTTTCGAAAATGTCACGGAAAATACTCACTTCACGCAGAAAAAAGTGATATGCTGGCGGTGTCGCTCCATCCAACTGGCCCTCTTTTTGAAGTGTCAGGGAGAACACCCAGCGTTTCCAAAGAATTAGGAGGAATACCCAGTGTTTGCAGAGAAGGAGGGTTGTCTGGCAATGCCGTTTCTATTTCACACCACACTACTACTACAGTTACATACAGGGGGGGGGGGCAAAAAAAAGTCATTCCGGCCGAGTCACATATGAGCGAAGTTTTCGCAGCCCAGACAGAGGAAGTGGATATGAGTACCAGGGCGGAAGATACCCAAGATCTTCCTCTATAAGCAGGAGCCGGCTGCCGCCATTCACCTTCATGTACACCAAAATATGAAGTCATCTCCAGTCGCGGCCTGAGTGGAGAACGCCTTTGGAATTCACGTGGCCTCCAAACAGCTGCGGAACTTCTTGAATGGAATCACCCATGGATAGCTACCTGGAGACCAGTACTCTTGATCTGGAAGACCTCCAACATCGAGCAGCTCCGACAACGTCGCTACGGTCTAGGACATCATCTTCACCGCAGTCGCCAAGGCGCGGGTTGATGGTATGGACCGGGGTACCTGGAATGGGAAGACCGATATTTTCTTTGTAGACCCCGACTGAAGGTGAGCGCTGGCGGTTACATCAAGTAACTCGAGAAGAATATCCTCCCTACATGTGGTCGCCCGTACCTTCTTGGAGACCTTGTGCTGCTACAGGTTTGGGTGCCACCACATGGAATCGAAGGGTTTTGGAAAAACTCCCGCCTACTTCGAATGGAAGGGCGTTTCGTACCTGATGAAGATGTAATATTGAAATATGTCCCCTGACCTGAACCCACTCAATTACCTAGTTCGGGCGGAGCTCAACAGGGTGGTCTACAGTGGCGGAGAAATCAACGATCTCGCTCAACTCCGGTACCCACTCACTTTCGCGCGGCCGAATCTCTCGATGGCGCTCCTCCAGAAGGCTGTGGCGGAGTATCATTATAGTATTTAATGTGCTCTTTAATATGGTAGTAAAAATGTCCGATAAAAATTTAATAAAGTGTAACTTATAGCGCCTTGAAAGTCATGGAGGCAAAATGACTTTTTTTGCCCCCCCTGTATACAAAAGATCCTATTTCACACCACACTACTACATTTACATATACAAAAGATGCGACATCAGTGTGTTGAATCCGGAAGCAGTAGGCAGAGTCGGCAGTAGAAGAATATTTATTAGTCGAACGAAATCAACAAAAACAGTGGGTTTTGATTTCGTTCGACTAATAAATATTCTTCTAGCCGACTCTGCCTACTGCTTCCGGATTCAACACACTGATGTCGCATCTTTTGTATATGTAAATGTAGTAGTAGTGTGGTGTGAAATAGGATTCCAGGCAACTGGTAACTTGTTATTAGGCTAAGGTGTAATATGCTTTGAGACGGAGTGCACACCGCGAAGAAAGCATGAAGGCAATCTTTGAGTCTCTGCTGAGATAAAGCGCTTTGCCGGTAATTCAACAAACGTTTTCGTACTGCGAAAAACAGCAGCTCATTGAAGGAGGACTTTTAATGTGAAGTAGAGATTTTGTCATGCGTTGCACTATTGCGTGCACTAACTTTGCACTAGTTTTCAATTTAAAAGGGCTTTGTGTAAGACTACTCAGCTAAGTTTTTGATGGAAGGAGCTTCCAGCCAAGCAAGCTCCAGAACAATGAATCTCAAATACCACCAATAACTCCATTATATCAGCATGAATTCAGGTAACCATGGAAAAAGATCTCGTCCATCATGGAGGTCTTGAACATCGTGAAGTTCACAATGTCTATGGATTTTATCAGGCTAGTCGAATGAGAATCAATTTGATACCTATACCACTTCCTAATGCTGAAAAGAGTACTCATGTGGTTATCAGTGTGTGAGTGTGATCACCGTTACTTTAGCACGAATCCACATATGCCGGTCAACTAGCCAGAAGTAATGGCAAGCGCCGGCCTTTTGTTCTTACACGGTCGTTTTTCGTTGGGTCTCAGCGAACAGCAGCGATGTGGACTGGAGATAACAAGGCTGACTGGGCTCATTTAAAGGTAGTGACAGATCAAGACTTTTAACTAAGGAAACAGCCAGCAATCCATAACTCGAAATTTCAATCAAAATTTAATATGCCAGAAGGAAGCACAATTCATAACGTTGAAAACACATGCTATGTTTCTAACGAGGTTGTAGTGTGAAGGGTTCATTCATTTTCCTATTGTTAGTTGAATTTCGAGACCACGATCCACCCTGCCGACGGCTTCGTGAACTCTAGCGGTTCCGACGTCTCGTCGGGTACCCCTCAAAAAGGCGTCAGTGACATGAGAACAAACTACCAGACTTGCCATCAATGGGAACGTCTGCTGCCCTGATGAACGAGAGCGTTAGTCAGCTGTGTATGAGGTTATTCTCTTTCTTGTCCTTATTTTTTTGCGTTTGTCCCATCCTGTGGCGGTTTTGCTCTTTGGTAATGTTACGCCACTTCTTTTGCTTGCATGCCTGATCAGAGTGGGCATCAATTATCTTCAGATCCGCGTACGACGTGTCAAACCAGCGTTGCTTGGAGCCCTTGAGGACGCTTTCGAGCACTTAAGCTGGAAATGAAAAAAAATCTTTCAGACTGTTTGGAGAAGAGATTCTCGCATTTCATTAACTACGCGCCACGCCAAAGCTCTTGTCGTTTGTCATCGTTGCAAATCCGACCCGTACGCCTGATACCGCCCCCGGCGCAATGCTTTTATCTTCATCACGGGCTTCAACTGGTTTGGTCACGAGCCGGCACTCGGCCCCGTACAATGCTTCTGCTTTGACCGCAGTTCTACAAATGTTCGATTTGAGGCGCTGTGGTGTCGTCTTGCCAGTTTTGTCACGAAGAACTCCCGGTCATGAAGCATTATTTCGCCCATGCTGCACTCACGCGCACGTTCACCTCCGAGGTGCCTGCCATGTCTGCCGTTGAACTCAGTTTCGGATGTGAATATAATACTTGAAGGTTCTTGTGCTTATGAGCACGATGCTACCGATCTTAATGAAATCGGGCTCGTTTGGATCGATCTTGAAATCTTGGCTTTGTTGATGTTCAATCCCAGTTCGGACTTTGCTAGGCGTTCAGAGAAACTTGCACCGTTGCTTGAGTCCGTTCTATTCACTTGCAAGCTCCACATCGTCTGCGTAGAGAAGCATCCATTGAATCGGTTTCTGAAGATCTCGTGAGATTGCATCCATTACAACCACGAAAGAAAAGGGAAGTGCCGCGTTTACTCAATAAGCTCTTCGGAAACGCCCTGTTGTCGCAAGGCGTACCATACAACTTCACGCGTTACAAGATCGAATGCCTTTTCCAGTCCAAAAAGAGCTAGATGCAGCAACTTTGGCTTCTTTCGATGTCTCTGCAGCACAGGACGCGTGGCATGCTAGGCGTCGATGGTGCTACAGCCTGCCAAAGCCCACACTGGTTGATAGAAAGCTAGACGATTCAAACGAATGCAACTGCTAGAAATCGCTCAAAGATTTTAATGCTCTGTGACAGCAGACGAATTGGACATTACATTAGTTCCAGAAAACCGCAGGACTGCCGTTCTTTTTTCACATCAGAATCGTCGTGCTTCCTTGCCAGTCATTGGGCGTCTTCTTCACACCAGTGAAGGTCAACAGGTTGCCATGCGTTCAAGATGGGATGCATATGAACAGTCATAGCGACCGTACGGCGTATTGAACCTGTAATCTCGGGACGCTAAACTCAAACCTGTTCTCAGGATTCGCCAAACGATTCTTGTCGACACTTCCTCCATTCTGCTTCTTTTTCATGACTTTTGTTAAAAATTTCGAAACTTCGTCATTTTTTAAGTGCATTGAATTGAGTGTCAAGTCGACGAAGGTCAAATCGTGTTGGGATTAGGAGCCCCTGTTCAATACTGATTCCCCTCTGAATTAATGGGACACTGTGACTACACCGGTTGTGGAGAGTTTTTCTTCATTCGTTGTGCTCACTGTGAGAGGCTGTTTTGCTTCGACAATTTCGTCAAGGAACACAACGTGTGCTCCAGAATAATTGCAATTTGACTCATTTACCATCTGTAATCCAATGGATAAAGTCTTGAGAGAGAAGCACAACTGCCAGCGTTTGACTCACTTTCTGCTGCAAATGAGAACAAGCTTGACAAAACAACGGGATAAAAATACTCCCTGGACTCACAGAAGATGTTCCGAAAATAAAACAAAACTCTGCACCTGCCAAGGAACCGAAACCGCGACCTCACATCTATGAAGCAGCTTACCTATCCACTACACCATCGGCCGCTTGGAACTATTTATCCTCGCATTCAGCTGAGCTATCGCAAAGTATGATCGGCGAGTGCTATGCTAGAACCACCTTCCCCCACATCTAGAGAATCAATCGGCAGGTTTGAAAGGCAGATTTGAGCTCTGCGTTCCGAGACATGCACGTCGACTTGCATCATCTTGAATGGCCATGGTGACCTGTTGACCTTCCCTGATCACAACAACCTGGTTGAATAACTTCGTTACCCACTCTGCAGAGTCTCAGCACCGCGACTTTCACAGGTAGGCTGCCACGTTGTAAGGTCATGTTGCTTTGCCTGGCTCCATCTTTTTGAGAGCCGCCCCCTCTTCTACGCTTAGCGTCTAAACGGGAAAGCACGCTGGAGAAACAAAAGGCTGGCCGGGTGCGTGTACCTCACGGTCAAAATATTTTCAAAGAAGTCGTGCCAGCGCCTTGGCACCCTCTTTCGGTCCATCAAAGGACGGACACGCTCGTCGTTGATGTCAGGGGATTTCTCTATATTTGGTCTAGCAATGCCGAGCCTTGACAAGTCGGTAGAGGTACCGGTCACCGTCGCGTGAATACATTTCCTTAGTGGAATTTTTGAAATGGGCGGTTTCCATAGGACTTAGGGCCTTCTCGTTGCCACTTCGCTTCTTTTACTTCCACCATTTGTCAGCTGACTTGTCCTCAAGGAAGCGCGGCAGCACCTCCTCTTCTTAACTACCTTTCCATTAACACTGACGGTCTACGGCTGCTTATTAATTCTAAATCTTCCACGCTTCGTGATGCCAAGTTCGGAACGAGCGGCCTCATGTATCGCCTTAGTAGCACTTCTCCAGGTCTCATCGACAGTCGTGACGGTGGGAAGTCGAATACGAGAAAACACGTTTCCTATTTCTCTTTCAAACGTCATCTTACTTGCTCTGGACCTCACGCTCGCCCTGTTCCTGGGCTTTGCGAGCTTCAGGGTGAACATTAGTGAGCAATGCTGAGAGACAACTGTTTCGTGCAGCACGGTCTTCGCACCTGTGACGAGCCCTTGGTCGCGATGTCTAACAAGGGGAAAATCAATCTGCCTTCTGGTGCTCCCACTTGTAGAAGCTTATGAAGTGTTTAGTCACGTTTACGGAACTTCGCATTCACAATAACCAGGTTATGAGCTTCTATAATGCATTCTCGAAGATTCAATCGCCATCGAGTTAAGTGACAGTTAAGAGAAACTACCGTGATAATTGCAGCCATCTTTCGCAGCGACTATTTAAGTCACCAGCGACAACCACGAATTCTTGTGACGGTGTCTCAGTCGCCTTTGCTCGAGCTACAACCAAAACTGTCCTTGGATCGCTCGGTGCATCCCTTCGTGGAGCATTGCAGAAAAGAAGTGGTACAGTATTTGCTTGACGGCACAATCAAGCGGCCATGGAAGCATTCCACGGTCGCTATTGAGTCACGGAGAAGTTGAGAGACGCTATAACCACTCCGTTGGTGGTTTCTGGTTTGCCACATGGAAGGGCTTTGGAGCCTCAACCGATGTCCTCTGACTTGCAACTGGACCATGTTGTTTCTTGCACAGAACGAAGGTCTATTAGTCTGCGCTCGCCTCCAGTAGCTCATATGAGCGTCCCGTCAACATCCCAACATTCAACGTTGTCAACGTTGCCACGCGGATCTTTTTTACGTTGCACGGCTTTTGGACTAGCCTAGTTGCCCCCCCCCTATGCCGTCTTTGCATCGAAGACCTTCGCAAACTTTCACACTTAGCAAGAATTGCTAGTATGCATCGGCTCCCGTGGACACCGTAGCATTAACTCGGATTTCATATAGCATAAATAAACGTGTGTTATGTGGCATGGGTCTTCGTAAGCCGGCCCATCACGAAGGCTGCTTTTGAATGTCCGCGGTCAGCTCAGCCGCAGGAAGGTGGCACCGCGTGCAGAAGCGGACTTCACCCCCGAATAAGGATCATTACACTTGTAAAAATGAAATTGAGCATTTTAAACAGGTTTAGCTCTGTAAAGCTCACTTTATAGGTATGTTATAATCAGGAACAGCTCCTGAATGCTATTTATTGCTAGAAAGGCTCTTTCAGGCGTCTATTCCTATGCTTCTTTCGCTCTCTACCGCAGGCCTTGCTCATGTCGGTGCCGACGTCGGCGGCTTTCTTGGCAATCCTGACGAAGAGCTTCTAGTTCGATGGTGAGCGAATATTCACCTTCATATATGCTCCTTGAGTTTTGCTTCATTTGATTCAAGAAACCGTGATTCGAAATTACAATGACGTATGTGGCACTTCTTTAACCCATTGTGTACCGCGGCGTTTTTGCGCTAACCGGCTCCTGTGGCCGACGCCGTTTTATCGACGCGACTTGTGGCGCGCTGAGTATAAACACATAAGATTTTTATCTTATACATATAATATAAAAATATTGTACACACATCGTATTATGCATCACTTTTATATGTAGACGTATGCTAAACGGGATTCAATATTGTTACGTGATAAAAGTGATGAGCCGAAAAATGCAAAACTAGCCAAAGACTTGATAAATTAAGAGGAGCTGAAAAAGTAACGCAATGTGCTTAGACTGTTCACTCACACCATTTTACGAATTTTCAATCGTGTTGTAACTAGGATTTCGGTTTCCTTATTTATTTATTTGTTTATTTATCTAATGCATCCGTATAGGACACGCCATAACACATATAATATAAAAATTACTAACACTGATATCACCTGAGTCCTAGGCAAGAATAGAACTAACCAATGAAACCCAAGTAAACTCAAACAGGTGTAAAGGACTGAAAGGCACATGGTGAAATGAGTGGCACGCTGAGCAGGAGCACCGTCAAGAAAGTAACACAAGATTATCCCCACCCGACAGACCACCTCCGAGCCATGCCTGGTCTTCTACAAGGACCCGCATCAGCCGGCTAAGATGCCCTTCTCCAACAATGGGGTCATAGGGACTTGCTGAAACTCCGAAACACGGGTATACCGGCTGCCCACGTGGAATCAGCAAGCTGGAGTGAATGTAGAAAACCAAGACAGGATACGAAGTGTCACGCATAAGCATTCCATGCCATGCTCAAATGAACTGCGCGCAACACCCCGTATATCTCGGCGATATGGAGTGTACATAATGCAAAACTATGATCAAACGGAAGCGAAAGGAAGTACTTTTTGCAATTCAATGTTGACTTCAAGTAATGCTTGCATGGCAGCTTGCTTTGTGTGTTACTATGAGTTTTTTGAACAAACTTATGTAAAGAACAAT
>MU966785.1:88573-107189 GCA_036418165.1 Cooperia oncophora
CCTATTTTACCGACTGTCTGTTCTCACAGTTTAGCGTTAGGTAGGATTGTGGTTTTGGTTCGATTCAGTACAGCCCAAGTGTTGTAAAAGCGCAATTGTGCATGCACGAAATGGACAAATAAATGAACAAAAAGGATTTCCTGTCAATAAAGCCCACATTAAAGGTCGGCAGGCGTTCCCTAAATCTTGTGCTCATGTGGGGAATAGGAACTGCAGCACCGAGGCGCTGACCAAGACTTCCATGGAGTGAGCCGTACGCTAGACTTTTCTTCCAAACGTATCACCCATCCCGCAAGCTGCGTTGCTGTTGTGTTCGGCAGTGGTGTTTGCAAAAACGACCCATTCGTCGTGGATCTCACGACGTATGCTCGATCCTCTTCCCAAGGGTCGTTATCTCATCGTAGCACGTGATTTGAATAGTCACGTCAGAAGTGACAGGAGAGGACGAAGGATACACGGAGGGAGAGGAATAGGAGCGAGGAGCGCCGTGGGCGGACAGGATCCTGGGGCGCACACGCCTCTCCTGGCAGACAGTGCCACTGAAACTTTTTAAGAAAACGAAAGTGAGAACTGAGTGGAGTATGCGGTGGTGGAAGCCGCAACAAGTGGGAAAGGGTGAGCTGTTGAAAGATACTGGAAATGGTTCTCCCAGGTCCTCACGGGCCTGTCCAAGAGACGTGACCAACGCGGCAGAGGTTATACTACGGTGCCCGAGAGAAACATTGAGGTAGACGCGAGGTGGAGCCAGAGGAGACAAAGCGGTACGGTTCTGTGACGACGAATTCCAGCAAATCGTGAAGAGGAAGAAAGAAGTGTGCAAGCGGTGGCAAGAGAGCAAGAGCCCAGAAAACCTAAACAGCTGTGGCTGAGGTCGAGAACTCAAAAATGGGTGCCTTATACGAGAACCTAGAGAGGAGAAGCGGACAAGTTCATCTTCCGATGCGAAAGCTCGGCATCAAGATATCAGGATAGTGAAGACTGTAAAATCACCGGCACCGTAATTACGAGGAAACCATAGGAAGTCAGAAAGTGATGGAAAGAGTACTTTAGCAGTTCCTCAACGAAGAGTTCCCCCGCAAGGGCCACCCAGACTCAGAGGTGAGAGAGTCCCATAAAAATTGGGACAGAATATGAGGTTCGTTAAGCGTTTGTGCTCTGACAGGTGTATGTCGGACCAGTAGGAAACGAGTAGGCTCCGACATGTTTATATATCTTGCAAGCAGGAGTTTTCAGGAACCTCAGCAGCTGAAAATAATGCAGGTCCTTCACCGGTCCGCTCGCTTTCTTCCCCTAACCGGGAAGGTCAACAGGTCACCAACAGGTCACCATGGCCATTCAAGATGAGATGCATATCGACGTGTAGGTCTTGGGACGCTGAACTCAAATCTGCTTCCAAAATTTGCCGAACGATTCTCTATGAGGAGTTAGGGGGGGGGTGGTTTTAGCATAGCACTCGCCGATCCTCCTTTGCGTAGCTCAAGTTAAGTTCGAGTACAGACAGTCTCAAGTGGTCGATGGTGTAGTGGATAGGTAAGTTGCTTCATAGGCGGGAGGTCATGGGTTCGATTCCTTGACAAGTTCGGATTTTTGCATTTTTTCGGAACATCTTCTGCGAGTTCAGAAAATACTTTTATCCGTTTCTTTGTCAACCTTGCTCTTACTTGCAGCAGAAAAAGACTCAATTGCCGGCAATTCTGTTTCGCTTTGAAGAGTTTTAGGCAGTGTTTTTACTGCCCAAATCACCCGAAAGCAGGCCTGTTTTTGCCCGACTTTTTTCTTCGTGAGCAGAATTGGCTGAAAAGTTGCCTACTAGGGTAGTCTGCCCATCTGAACATGATTATCACATCCGCTCGGCACGAAACCTCCTCGCACCCGTGTCACAGGCGCCAGCGCCAAAATACCCTAGATCACCAAGTTCGTTGAAAACTTGTCAACTGGGGTAGTTTGACTCCTAATCACGAATATCACATCCGTACAGTCTGAAACCGCCTGACGCATACGCCACAAGCGACCCATCACAGGCTTGTTCCGACTCCGGCGCGTGTAGCACAGACTCCAGTCGCTTTCGTGCGAGGCTCTGTGCTAGGGCAGTTGGGCAAATTGGCCGAAGTAACGCACCACTCTTCCTGGTTGCCTGTCATAGAAATCCTTCCCTTTGCTGAGGTTCAGCCTGCAGAGAAAGGGCCCCATCTCAGGGGAGGGTGCAGACGCAGGTTGCGCAATCACATTATCCCTTTTTCTCTATCCCAAACATTCTCAACGCCCCATACAGATGTGATGTTCGTGTTAGGAGGTCAAACTGCTCCAGTTGAAAAGTTTAGTGATTCTGGTGATTTCGAGTATTTGGCGCCGGCGCCAGGCATTTCCGGGCTCAGCTAATGGGATATTTGTGTCCAGGAGGTCAAACTACCCCAGTTGACAAGTTTTCAGCGAACTTGGTGATCTAGGGTATTTTGGCGCTGGCGCCTGTGACACGGGTGCGAGGAGGTTTCGTGCCGAGCGGATGTGATAATCATGTTCAGATGGGCAGACTACCCTAGTAGGCAACTTTTCAGCCAATTCTGCTCACGAAGAAAAAAGTCGGCAAAAACTGGCCTGCTTTCGGGTGATTTGGGCAGTAAAAACACTGCCTAAAACTCTTCAAAGCGAAAGCAGAATTGCCGGCAATTGAGTCTTTTTCTGCTGCAAGTAAGAGCAAGGTTGACAAAGAAACGGATAAAAGTATTTTCTGAACTCGCAGAAGATGTTCCGAAAAAATGCAAAAATCCGAACCTGTCAAGGAATCGAACCCATGACCTCCCACCTATGAAGCAACTTACCTATCCACTACACCATCGACCACTTGAGACTGTCTGTACTCGAACTTAACTTGAGCTACGCAAAGGAGGATCGGCGAGTGCTATGCTAAAACCACCACCCCCTAACTCCTCATAGAGAATCGTTCGGCAAATTTTGGAAGCAGATTTGAGTTCAGCGTCCCAAGACCTACACGTCGATATGCATCTCATCTTGAATGGCCATGGCGACCTGTTGACCTTCCCTGGTAAGCAAACTTAATCAGGGAGCAGTATCGTGGACGCAGTACATGCTACAGTTTCTTTGCATTTGAAAATAAATGAGCCTGCCTAGAGCTGGTACGATATGAGTTGGAAATAAAAATGGGTATTGGGAAATAACAGGTTAACCGAGACAAATGTCCGCTAGTGTGTGTCCAATGCGGATAGCTTGTTCCCTTTAAATTTTGTGTAAAGTTCTAGTCTCCGCGAAATATTTGCTGATACGGCAGTTTGAAATAAATATACGGAAGCACGTGAAATGAACAGTACCTTTTCGACGCTTTTTTGATTGCCATGTCAAAATAACGCAGATGTTTTTCACTGGGTACTGACTTATCCAAAGGTAGGTAACACACCGAGATTCCTCTGTCTTTGAAGAGGACTGGTATTCATTTCAAAAAAACCGTATTCTTCGCATCTTTAAACCTCGTATACTCTATTTCAATGTTTATCTCATCTATCAATAACGCTTTTATCTTTTCTTGTTGTATTCAATTGCACTCTTCCCTCTTCGTTTCTTGCGCCGGTTCCTTACACTTACTCAATACGTATCATCAGCACGGTCGTGTACCCTTCTTCCTCAACTGTTTACGTCATTCTGAAATTTTGGACAATTTGGATATTAGATTGAAGAAGTACGCAAATATCGTTCTGCCACTGGTTTCAACTTATTATTTATTGTAACTTAATTTGAGGCGGAGGTGGTGTAGTGACAAGTGGCGCGCTTCACCACTCGCGCGGTCCTGGGTTCGAATCCCAGGTCGACACCCGCCCAGGCCAACCAAGCCTTCTACCCCGGGGACGGTAAATTGGTACCAGATTCGTCTGGGAGGATAAAACACTGACTTGTACATCGGCTGGCCACCGCAAGTCATTGTATAGGCCACATCGCATTCAATAAGCCACTACGATTCTGAATGGAAGTAGAATGCGTGCCGCATCCCACAAAGGGATTGATCAACGGCGAAGACTTTATCCTTTATCCTTTATCCTTTAACTTAATTTACACAAACATGTTTCCTTCCCAGTTATTTTGTTTCTATATGTCTATGTTGTAACGAGATGATCATCCATCATTCGTACAATGCATTATTTTACTTGCGCAACGGTGTCACTGAATTTCAAAATAGTGGCCTATCAGGAATACCATTCCCTTAAGCACCTAGCCTTTGTTTGCCTAATTTTAAATTTTACTCTGGCTCCTGGCTCTCCTTTTTCTCTAATTGTTTATTTTATTGCTACAAATGCTCGTATTTATTACTTATATTTATATTCAATGCTTCAGTATTTGTGTTCAATGAATTTTTTTTTGATTCTGTGAGTCCTATGGACTTATCTTCGCTAAGGAGCCTCACGGGATTGACGGACTCAAGTGGATTGACGGAATACAGTGATTTCTCTGGATAGAAGCAAAGCAACACCCCTTATCTTATCTGACTGCAGTGCACTAATTCTTTAAAGACACTCCCGCGATCAAGTGGTCCTCAAAATGACTTCGTGCTTTTTGGAACCCTCTACGCCTTGACGAAGATGATACCACTTTCATCCCTCAATATGGCGCGATAAGGAAGTTATAGCGATTTCCACAAGGCTCGCTAGGCTCGCTGACACGGTAGGTGGACGAGGCGTCCGGTCCCGAGCTGCTTCCGTCCCTTTAAAGTATCCTATTTCGAAAGTCGGGACGCAATTGCGGCTGCCGCATCGATTTCTGGCAGCCACGTCCGGCACACTCGTCCAGGCCCCGCCCCCACTGCTAAAGGGAGGTCTGTGTTCAGGGTGTTCGCGAGGTTTTTTTCGATTTTTTTTCCACTGGGGTTACAAATGGGCCACTGTTTCGTGACTGAGTCCAAATACCCGAACACTTGATCGCGGGAATTGTCTTTAATGACCTTTAATTCACATTATCGCCCTTTTGATGTAATGCATCCTATGGATGCGCTATGAATGAAAAAATAGGTATTCCTAAAAAGCTCCAGGTTGCTTTCTGCGTAGAATGAAAAACACCACTGAGGTAAGGAAACTGCACCATCTTAGGATTAGAGGACAAAAAAAGGAGGAAAGTTGGGAGGAAAACTGCACCATCTTAGGATAAGGCAACAAAAAAAAGGAAAGTTGAGGTGTGGAGTGACCTAGCAGAACGGAAACGTAAAGACAACCACCACTCTACACGTAGAGCAGATTTTTCAGTAATGGAGCAGGAAAAGTAGGAAATCGTTGGAAACAAAGCATGTAATCGTGGGGAGAATCTATCAGGGACGTATGAGCTATCTGGTGGTGATTGGCCAGTACCAAAAAAAGTGAACCAAAGATAGCAAATTTATGATACTTTCTGAATTACTGGATCATATCGGCATGCACGGGAGCTGTTATGCGGAATTTACACCTTTCAGACACCTAGGTGTAAGAGTACTACACGGCACCTAGAAGAGAGAAGGTAATCAGAAAAGATCCATCGATAAAAAGCAAATAATTAGTTCAGCCAACTCAACGCAGATACGCTTTGATGACATCTGTTGTTTCAAATGATTTTGTTCGAATGTACTGAAAGGACCGAGTTTTTTTGTGACTCAGAAGGACGCACATCGGAGACTCATACAGAGTGCATATCTCTTGGGCTAGTTTCGAGAAAAAGTGAAACATGTTTTGGAGAGCAGAGCTATACCACATCCAAATGGTGCTCCTATTTTGCAAATAACTGCGTACTGAGAAAGTTCTTTTGGCCAGAGCGTAACAAAGTGTTTTCAGTTGTTTTCATTTCGCCCATCTCGTACCGAACAAAGATAATTCTTGAATTGTGAAGATTCAGAGGATATCAGAACAATTAGAAATGAAATACCACGAGCCAAAGAATAATCTCTCCCTTTTCACGAATGACTCTAAGGTTACTAACTGAAAGAAGGAGTACACTTGAAGAACAAGCTGCACTACTGTAGCAGTATCAGGAGCGAAATTCAAACTCAAGGGTAAGACCTGTAAGCAGAGCCATGATCACCTGCGTTCAGATGGTCCTACGACACCGCAGTCACATCCGTTCCCTTTATGAACCCTGGCCAGTAATCTGCGCAAGGACCTCTGAACGCACAACAATAACTTGCTTCAGAACGACAAACCGATATATTCTGCATCATAGCAAGTACATCCGCTGAATGACCTGGCTATACTTCTGGAACGCATCTTTTCCTCAATATGACTAGCAAATATTTTAGGAATTGTCTATGTACGACTTTCTTGAAACCTTGGCACGTAGAATATCTTTGTCGCTTCATTAGGCTTCCGTTACGGCCATCGTCTTCGTTGGAGGCTGACATGGGTGAAGCAGAATCTGGATTGTCGGCTCAAATGCCTTAATAGTTTCAAGACGATTTTACTGAAAAATGAATGCACCCAAGGATGTCGATCGAAAGTGACATGGCTCAATTCAATCAGTCGCCGCGATGCTATGCGAGAGCGAGGGATCTGTCCGGTATCAACTGAACTCATCTTTTTATGCCCCATGCATTCAGCTCCCGAAGCTTGAAATCGCAAGTTGACGTAGATTTTTAGGATTATCCATACTTTTGTACAACCCTATGCAAACTGTCTTTTCCTCGTTCACTCATTTTGCCGTACGACTGCATTCTTCGTTCTATTTTCTGCAATCTGCTTCCACTTCTAACAAGCCCGATGAAGATGCTTTCCGCCTCCTGATACGCAGGATACTGCTACGCTTTTCGTTCCTCACTCACTCAACATTTCTTGGATCATAAGGCCTCTCTCCAAAAAAAAGAACAATAATACTGCGTGATTTAACAATTTGCTGTCCAAACCTGTACTTTCACGTTTTCGAACCCGGAAAATGAGCGTCATATCGGCAATCATGCAATTTTACACTTTTGTAGCAGAAACACTAGGGAGGATACCGAAAGAGTGCAAGTTTATCGTGATAATGGTCATAATCTGCAGGTATCAAGCTGGTGCGTTCCAGCCGTTCTTCCGCGCTCATGCTCATTTGGACTCGAATCGACGAGAGCCATGGCTTTTCAATCAAACGACCACCGATGCCATTCGCAGAGCCATTAAACAGCGCTACCAGATGCTTCCTTACTGGTAATTGGACTTTTCGACGAAGTGCACGGCAACAAATTATACGACGCTTTTCACTGTTCAAAGGCTTTCATCTGCTTTAGGATTGGCTAAACTGTGAAGATGTTTAGGTACACCTTATTTTACGAGCACACACGTACGGGGAAACCGCCAATGCGACCGTTCTGGATGGAATTTTCCGATGACGAGGTGACCAAGCTGAAAGAAATCATGAGGAAGAACCAGTGAGAAGCATTGCGCCCTGTCACTGTGTTGCTCCCAGAAGTCGTGATTCTTGCAGTTTTTTTTACCGACTTGTGGCAATTTTTTTCCAATTTTTTTCTATCGCTTACTTTCCCTGTGCTCTCTCGGGTGATGACGATGTGTATCTACACGGATAGGCTTCACATCGAGACCTGGCGGCACTATCTGAATAAGGGTATGCTCAGTGAAGCTCGAAGATGGAAAATACGCTATGTCAGAATGTTCTGAGAAAATTCGCGAGAGTTAATACTTATTCTTGATGATTCATATCAGAAAAATTCGTGAGCGTGAGTTCATGTTCTCCATATATTTATTAATGGAGACAGAGACGCTCAAATTTTCAGGAGTTTGGTTCACCGTGGTGAATATCCGGCTCCTGAAAGTTCGATCCATTCGGGAAATTCGAATATATGATCTCTCGAGCCATTTGTTATAATACTACTTCTTTTTTGTAACTGATATCTATCTACACCTGAACCAAGGTGATATTGTGGGATAGTGCAATATGTAGTGAAGTAATCGTTGACCCTAACCGAGGTGACATTGCAAGATACTGTGGTGTACTGTAGTGGAATAACCATTCACAATATCTGCCATTTATATTCAACCTGCTTCTCCTCCGCAATTGTTTCACACTATCGTAGTGTATTAATGTAAATTCAAATACATTGTCACTTCAGCCCAAAATTAGGAATATTCTCCTGTTTGATGGAGAACTCTTAGGTTGTCCGGAGAGTTTTGAGAAAATGTCAAATTTTAGTTTGAAAAAGCGTAGCAAGCAAATGCTCTAACAAAAAGTCATGTACTAAAGTGCTAGAAGAAAGAGAAATAGCTGTAAATCAATCCTAACTAGTTTATGTTATTGTCCATTGTTGGTGTGAGTTGACATTACCTGGAAAATGCACTGCGCACACGACTCCCAGCGCCTTTCACTTCATCTTCACCGTTCTGGCTGCTCTATCGGTCAAATCGAGAATGAGGCACCGTCACCGATGCTGGATCAGATGCCCTCAAAAATTATCTGTAATAGGAAATCACTCGGTTTCTCACGTGGAAGTTCAACTTAACTGTTGCGTACTCCCTCCGCATTCTCGGTACTCATTTCATTCTAGCTCCCACGCAATGTAATCCCGCTCAAAAGTTCAAGGGAATGGGAATGGACAATGTTCACTATAACTATGAGTTCCTAACTCTTATCGTTGTTGATAAATATCGAATAAGGTAGTTGAAATTCTCCAAAACTTTTCGGACACCATAATACCACTCCTTAGCGATTAAATCGACTAAAGCTAGTGCTGAAATGATTAGAACTTCATAACTAAGGTAAATCAGCTCACCAAACCGGTCAATGTATAGAACTGTTTGGCACGAGAAGCAGATTTTCCGGTCGCAGTGAACGTTTTGCTATAGCTTTTGCGAAAAGCGACCTAAATGATCTAAAAATTGGCCTAAAGTACAAATGGTGAATCTTGTGGTGCATGATCCGTGTCGTCCTCATTAGAGCTTAGAAGATTGGCTCTGAGGCCAATCGATATCTACGGACATAAAGGCATTGTAAATCACCTACTTCCTCTGGAGTTTCAGGCCGGAGGCTGTTTTGAAGCCCCACGTTTCAGATTAGTATCACACATTCGAGAGCTGCCTCATTTCACGACTGTTCTTTCCTCATGGTACGGTAGCAGCCTTCACCTAAAGACGAAACTCTAAGCGGTCACCTTTGCCGGAGCTAAATGTCTCCATTACGCTCTCTTAATCACTGGGAACAAATTAAGAAGGGCTCTATATACAGCTGGAAGCGAAAAACAACAATTTTTTTCTCGATTTTCAAGGCGATATAACTTACACTTTATTGAATTCTGATTGAGCATTTTCACCATCAAATTCAACAACGCATTGCACACGATCACGAAACTCCACCACAGCCTTCTGGACGAACGCCATCGAGAGATTCTGCCACGCGAAAGTGATTCGGTGCCTGAGTTCAGCGAGGTCGTTGATTTCTCCGCCACTGTAGACCACCCTGTTGAGCTCCACCCGAAGCCGGTAATCAAGGGAGTTTAGGTATTATGTCTTCTTTACTTACTCAACGCCCTTCGATTCCAAGTAGGCGAGAGTTTTTCCAACGCCCTTCGATTCCATGTGCTGGCACCCAATCCTGTAGCAGTACGAAGTTTCCAAGATGGTACAGGCGACGACATGAAGGCAGATTTCCTCGAGCTGTTCGATGTAACAGTCAGCGTTCACTTTCAGTCCGGGGTCCACGAAGAAAATATCGGTCTTCCCATTCCAGGAACTTCCGGTCCATACCATCAACCCGCGCCTTGGCGACTGCAGTGAAGATGATATCCTGGACCGTAGCGACGTTGTCGGAGCTGCTCGATGTTGGAGGTCTTCCAGATCAAGAGTGCCGGTCCCCAGGTAGCTGTCCATGGGTGACTCGATACAAGAAGTTTCGCAGCTGTTTGGAGGTGACGTGAATTCCACAGGCCTTCATCACTTCATTGCATTGCACATGGCTTTACTTTTGGTGCACATGAAGGTAATGGACAGGAGCCTGCTTTTGCTCACCGAGGAACAGTTTGGATATCTATATCTTCTGCTCTGGTACTCGTATCCACGTCCTCTCTAGGCTGCGTAAACTTTAGTGATATGTGACTCAGGCGAAGTGTCTTTTTTTGCCCCTCTTATGGGAAGGAATAAGGAAAGGAAATCTACAAAAATACGTGAACATTTTTTGTCTTTAGCCCAAAAACGTGGGACAGATAACGGGTATGTGTTGGTAGGACCACATGACGTCGCGTGCGCAGCAGTGCAAATACCGTATGCTTGTAATGGAGCGCAAGTGTGCGATGACTCACAATATCGTTACAATGTATATTCGCCAGGTTGTGGCTCGCTTGATTATTATGATGTTATTGTGCTCGCTTTTTATTATTGTATGCGTAAGACCAACAGAGAAGTTGAAAAACGAACAGTTGAAATTTTGAAATGATCGGAGCTCATCACACAACAATGCTGTAATATGCTCAAAAGAAAATTATAACACACACACACTACACCATTTACATGTGAAAGTTTTGAAACTCTAACAGACCCTTGCTAAAACGAAATCTGAAGCCTCGGTCGAGGGCTGCCCTGCAACGTACTCACTGCATTAACTAACGGATAACGTACTATAACGAAGAGCGAGCACAATAACATCATGATATCAAGCGAGCTCAATATGGTGAATCATCGAATAAGCGACATTGTGAGTAATCGCCTCTCGCGTTCCATTACAAGCATACGGTTTTTGCACTGCCTCGCATGAGACGTTGCGTGGTTCTAACAATCCTCTCCCGTAGATAACGCCCATCATAACGTTTATGCCTCATTGTTATTCTCTTTTAATCGATTATGTGTCACTCTGAGAAGAGTGATCGTTTGACGTATAATGAGGTTGGAGGTCTCGCGTTCTTTGTAATCTACGTGTGATGCGCAAGTATTGTGTCTGCGTTATATTCACTATCCGTGTAAACCATTTTCATTCCAAATTCAAAACTTCTCAAGTCAAGTCCACCGTTTCTCAACTGAATTCAACCAGATTTGCTTCTGTAACTCTCTTGCACTTTTGATGAGTTGTGAGCAGCGAAACCTGTGCTGTAAAAACGCGAATCTGGTGAAGAATATCGCAAAAATGCAACAGCAAATCAATAATAGCAATAGGTTCACATTGATTCGTAAGCAGGTAGGTGAGTCAATATTACAGCGTGAACACGTTTCTAGATACTATGGATGTGTTATTCTAAATCCTATGGATATATCTGCTTGCACGGACCGACACTATGTGAAAGTTATTCCATCCCACCACCTCTGCTTGTACTCCTAACACGTAGTATCTTGAGATGAGGATAATCGGCGTTAAATAAACTACTGCCTGCTTTTTTCTATCAGTCTATTTGTTCTGTATCCGTACTGGGTATCCAGATGCGTTCGAATGCAATGGTACAAAAGAAGCGACTTTTTAGAGCAGCTAGAGGTTTCACCCCTATAAATTAGCAGTGCATTATCACATGAATCGCAGAGATTCATGTGATAATGCAGTGGTAATTTAGGAAGTTGAGCGGTCCTTGGAAAGAGATCTTCCTCTTCCAAACTGCTCTCGTGTTTGCAATCGGTTGCGTGGGAAGAAGATTACCATCGTTCGAACACAAAAACTCGCGCGTAATTTTTGACGTTGTCAAGAATGCATATTCCCCTAAATTATTCTACGTTTATGGATACTTCGGCGTTTTTCAAAAAAGAGAATCTGGCTCACAACCGTCTTCCTTTTTTCCGGTGGTCTTTCTGAGAAAGTTATGGCTGTTAAAAAAGAACTCCGTGAGGGGCCCTCCAGATAATCCGCTTCGGAGCGATACGTGCAACGTAGCCTCTCATAAAATCTCTATGTTTTCCTTTGTTTTGGTCCCATTTATTGTATACCATATCTGTGAATCCGTTTATACTGTGTCGCAGTTCTTTGACCCTCTACTCTCTTGGTAGCTACACTTTTTTCATACTGCTTGCGATCTTTCAGCCGTTTTTGTGGCTACTGCTTACGGAGGTCAACACCAAAACTGACTTGCGCCCACGAGCCAGTTTTTGACTGATGAGTTCAGTTCAAGTGAATTTTTCTTGAAGGCTGCATTGAAGGGGAAAGCAATGTGAACTAGCTTTTTTCCTTCATTTGAGAGGTTGGCAAGAGAGATTGCTTTGCTAGTTCAAAATACTCCGCCACGTTATGGTATCGGAAGTCACTGATGTGGTCTTTGAAGGTCCCATAGGATTCCGAAACGTTACGATCTTTATTTCTACACCACTCCTAATGTTCGGCGGCATTTAGTGCTGAGCTGTACGAAAGAGCTGCAAGCTCTAGTATTCGCGGTGAGGGTTCGAAAAATAACGAACGCTCCAAATTTAGTAGGTGAGCGCCATTCTGCTTTTTTCGCTTTTTTGATACCGCATACTTCTTGAGGCAGGGATAGCTGACTGGTCAAGAGTGTAGGCTTGGGCAGAGGGTCGAGAGTGTAGGCTGGATGCCGATACCAGTGTCAGGCCCAGGTTGACAGGCTCGCTGATGGAGAGCCCGTCACAAAAAACATGACAAGTTACAAAAGTATTGGTATAATGCTAGGATGTCATCCGGAGGCGGCGCGCAGAACTCTCGCTCTAGTATGCCAATGATCACGTAGACGTAACCAACAATTAGGGCAACCGGCTGCCTTTAGGGGACAATTTTCGGAAAATATGCCTCACCCTAACTCCATCCTCTGACGCAACCCCCCCCCCTTTCAAATGCTACCTACTATTCTCCCAGATTTTCCCAAACTGCTCCCAGTTTCCCCAGTTTTCCGGGATCCCAGCGTCGCAAATTTCTCTCAAAGGCTCAATGGCAAATACCATCCCCCTCCCCAGCAACCAAATACGACCCCCACCCCCGGCTGGGATTCCCAACGTACAACGTGGCCTGCCTACGAACACATATAACAATCACGTGAGCGAGCGGCTGTAGGGCGCCTACGTCCATGTGTGTGTCCGTCTGTTCTGTTTGTCACGAAATTCATAGCACCTGAAGAACTTGGAGGGGTCGGGTCATGGTGGGGATGGGATAGGGCATGGGACAATATGTAAATAGCACCCAGTGACCCATGGTAAGCCCCGCCCACAGTGGGCGGGCGTGCGCCAAAAGTTAGCGATGTCACTGAAAAAAGTCATAACTCGGTTCCAGAGCAGTCCCGAGATGAGGAAACAGTGCAGTAAAGTTAACAAAGGCTGACAGACCAAATAGAGGAGACACACAAACGGGCGCGGTCTATTTGAGATGGGTGCGCTTTCCGTGTCACTGAAAAAAGCCATAATTTGGCTACAAAGCAGCTCGGAGACGGGAAAAAGTGGAATAAGGTTAGCATTGGGTTGGCAGAGCAAATGGAGGAGACACACCCGAAATGGGCGGGGCGTACTTGAGATGGGCGGCGCTTCCCACAAAGGTCGGTAACTCGGTCCCGAAAATGTTTAGAGATCGCAGAAAAGTCCATGACGAAGATGAACATCTGGCAAGAGTCCACCATGTTTGGGCGTGCTGAGGCCCGCCCACAGTGGGCAGGGCGTGCATTTGAACACGAGGTACCAGCTCAAAAAAGCCGTAGTTTGTTTCTAGAACACTAAAGACGGCGCAAAAAAGTACATGTTGGGATGTGCGGGCAATCCCGTTGTGGGCGGAGTGTCGCCGGGTGGGTGGTGTGGCCAAATTGAAAAAATTTCATGAAACGCCCCCAGAACACTGCAGACACCGGGGAGAAGTAGCTCAAGATCAGCGAGGGTCATCGGTCCACAAGTGTAAGGCACACCCGCTGTGGGCGTCGAAAAAGGCGGAGCCAAATTAGAAAATCCTTATAACGGTTCCACAACACTCCATACACTGGGAAAAAGTAGGTTAAGGTCATCGAGGGGGTCACCGGTTCACAAGTGTGAGGCATACCCGTTGTGGCGGAGCGTGCGGCAAGGTGGGTGGAGCCAGTCTTAAAAATCCTAAAGCGGTTCCAGAGCACTCCAGGCACTCCAGACCTCCTCTGTGATACGGCCCGGCTTTGCGGGGCGTGGCTCCATCGCGCCTACCTGCATTCGTATGATCAAATGCTCGACTAATACCCGGCTTTTCTCTCATCTGTCCACTTGATCAACGCTCCTTACCACCATTCCATACAAATAGTGTTGAAAATAGCAGGTATGATGCTATTGGTCAAAGAATGTTGACCATCTGTTCAGATAAGGCAACAATGGGGCGGATACTAGGTGGGTATTGAAACGTGTGGAAATGCGCGGCGGAACCGCGCCCGCCCGGCAAACCAGGGCCGTATCTTGTAAGGTGGCGCTGCGCCAGTAACGTCTCTATTCGTCCTCCCCGATTTGTCCAATTGTGACTCTCTCTGCTCGAGGGACACGATGAACTTCATACCATTCGTTCAGAGCTTTCACGAAGAAGTCTGACCATCGCATAGGCGGTCGTCCAGGCGTTCGCTTGACATCCCGTGGAATCGGTGATCGCTCTGGTCCAGCGGTCGTCCTCGAAACGCATGACGTGCCCGGCCCACCTGATCTTCGAAACCTTGGCAAATGCGGCGGCGTCTCTGATCTTCGATCGTTGGCGGAGTTCCGGATTCCCTCTCTCACTTGCGTGTAGCGGGAAACTCCGAGCATTGCCCTTTCGATGAGCGCGTTGGATGACGCTAACCGCATGCTCATCCTGCTTCCATAGAGTCCAAGTCTCTGAGGCGTAAATTGAAGCGCGAAGGACCACGCGAAGGGGGCTCAAAGCCTGGCTATGTTCGTCTTCTTCGCTACTCCCTCGATGTTCTTGAAGGCTCCCCAAGCCGCTCGCTTCCTCCTGCTCAGCTCTGGTGCTAAGTCATTCATCATATTGATTTCACGACCCAGGTACACATAGCTAAAGCATTACAGAGATGTTCTTTCCCTTGAGCGTGGAACCAATCAGTTCCTCATTGACACCGTCTTCACTAGATTCAGCTGCAGACTGATTTTAGACGAAATAGACTATCGAAAGAGACGAAAGACTCGCTTCGAAATCAGCCAGCATTCGTTCCGCTTGCTCGATGTTTGGTGTTACCAGAACGATTTGTCCGGAAAGTGAAGATGGTAAGTTTGGGCAATAATTGCCAATGTCGTACAGATCTCCCTTCTTGTACAGCAACACAGTCTTGCTGGTTTTCCACGAGGTGGGTACCTTGCATTCCGACAGGTAGCGCGTGAAGAGTTCAAGAGTTCTGACGAGAACTGGCGAAGATTCTTCAGATGTTCAGATCTGATCCTGTCTTTACCAACGAGATGAGGTGTCGGACTGAGGGAGAACTGAAGGAACGACGCCATCCGTGTAGGCCCATTGCAGCACGATCGCACCTCGTTAATGACCTCTCGCAGCTAGGGTGCGAGGCGTTATTGGCGAGGTGCGAATCGACCTCACTGAGCTCAGAAACGTCCAGCTCAACTGCGAAAGACCCTTAGGCCATCGAGCTTCCTACAAATCAGCATCAATACAGTAATGTGAATGAAGATATTGTTATACATTTCATATATTCTTTGTGGGCACTGTTACCTTTTGATGCCCACTTTCTCGGAAGTGGGCCAGCTGTTTATCGAAGTTTCCCCCTGAGCACATTTGGCTTAAGACTTATATCCACGGGTGGTTCGGCCTCTTTAAGACGACTGCCACATCCCTTCGGCCCGAGTTTGCTAACCATTCGCGTTACAGGCACAACACCACGTGCTGTTGCGACTCTGGCGCGAGTAGCGCGGACTCATGACTGTTTCGTGCCGAGCGAAGTGGTGGGGACGATGGACAGACACGGCCACATGAGACAGTTTCCTCTCTGGTTGCTGCGATAATGGTCCCTCACTTCACTAACAGTAAGAAGCAGCCTCTGCAAAGAAGGAGACTGCTTTCTTAAAAGAAGGGTGCAGACAAGCGGACTGTGCTGTCACGTGTAGTCCCTTTCCTCCTTGTCTGATTTTATTGGTATTCCATGGAGATGTTCGTGCTCAGGATATCAAGTTATCCTTGGGGGCAAGTTTCAATGAACTTCATTCTGGCGCTGGCTCGCGGGCGCTATCAGTCTTGAGCTAGGCAGACATAATAATGGATTAGTCATACTTAGGAGGTCAAGTCCTGGGGACAGGTTTTCAAATCCGGTGATTTGGTGTATTTTGGAGCCGACACCTACGGTTCGGGCGCCTGGCGGTTCCAGATGAAGATGTGATAATCGTGTTCAGAAGGTCGAAGTGACCTTGGGAAGAAAATCCAAGCTGAATCCGCTTGTGTAAGCTTCTCGTTACTGATTTGAATGATTGAGATGACATTTGTTATTGATGGCCACTTTACAGCTAGGCACACTGCGATTCCATTCAGACTGGCAGTATGGTGCTGGCATTTTGTATCTGAGTCTTTTTTGTGAGCCTCAAGTTTTTTTCGTGATCTGATGACAGTTTTCAATCAATTTATCAGCATTGGGTAGCTCAGCAGCATCTTAAACCAAAGTCCGTCGCACTTAAGCACGACGTTCCTCTGCTTAGTGAGGTAGTTCACACCTCATTGATAATGTCTCGTAGCGTAGGTGCGAGAAATCATCAACGAGGCGCGACCGTACCATTTTCCACTGGCTCATCCTGTCGGAACCGCGTGCCGCACGATTCTTCACCGACGAGATGGCGTGTCGGACTTCGGAAGGGAGAAAAGGAACGACATATCCATCCTGCTCCAAGCGGTATGGTGCAGGTGGACGTGGCTGTCAAAGAGATCAGAGTAGAAGTCGTGGATGACCTTCTCCATTGCCCTTCGGATGCAGTGATTGTTCCGTCCGGAGTAGGAGGCCGAACATCTTGCATCTTACACTTGGCGAAATCGCAGCGGATGTTGCGGACGCCTTGAAAATCTCTGACCTTGCATAGAAAAGCGGAATGTTGCACAAAGGAGTTGGTGGTCCCGTGTAGAATCTTAGGAACAACAGCGACATCGGTCAGGCAAAACCTTCGATTGAAGATGATGTGGTCGATCTCATTATGGAATTGTCCACCAGGAGACTCCCATGTCCAGCGTAGAGAGTAGGGCTTCTGGAACTGCGAGTTACCATGGATGGTATGGGTCGACATGATAAACTCAGACAGCCTTTCACCCTGCTCATTCCATTCCATTCCGTGAGTTTCGATAGTATGGTATGGTTTTCCTTGTAGAAATTCTTCAATCCCTACTTCGAGCTCATCCTCGTCGTAGCTTGATGTTGGTGCGTAGGCGACGAAGATTGTCAAAGCTGGAGTTGAACCACATCTTCTCATCGCAAACGTCCGATTCGGGTCGTCAGACTTTCGTACGAATCGATGTTCATGGCCAAGTGCGTGTTGACGAGGACGCCCACACCGCCAACGCCTCTGCTGTCGCATGTTCCGAGGAACAGTTCTTCTCCAGTCTCGTATACGGCGTGTAGCGGGCGATGCCTCCTCGTCTCGGTCAGTCCGATGACGTCGTACTTGATCTTCCTGGCTTGCAACATCAGATCTTCGATGTGAGCTTCCGATGCAAGCGTCCGTGCGTTGAAAGTACAGATCGTCATCCTAGTCCTGGGCGACTTAAATCTCCGTTGGCCCTGTGATTCTTGCAGCCTCGCCCGAGCGGTCCCAGCCGACGTCGCCCTGTCGGTGGTTCCCTCAGGTTCAGGGGAATGAGGCCCATATTCATTACTGTTTTGGCGTAAATTTTGACCACGCGTAGCTCGCAAGGCTCTAACGTGGCACCCTCCACGCTGCTACTGTTTGAGACAATTCAAACCGTTCCCCACGCCACGTTGAGGCTGCGGATTGGATTTGTGGGGGCAGGACTAGGACAATATTTATTATTGAACATTATTGATGTGGGCTTCGAGTTTCATTCCATTGATCATTGGCCTATTCCTCAATATTGCGGTTTGAGATAGGGTTGTTTTAGAATAGCTAACCCTTCACATCATCTTGAAGCAACCATTGATTTCTAACGTAAGGTGTTTGATTGCCATGCACCAAAACGACTTGAACTCTCCAGGGAGTTCGGGCTTGGACTCTTCAAGTAGTTCGAATATACCACCGTTTCAAGGTCCAGTGAGCTGAGCCGCAGCAATCGTATCCGGAACTGGTGGTGCTTTTGCGTGTATCACATCGGAATCCGAAATCATTTTCTCACGTGATTGAAACTGAACAGCAGAAGTTATCTCAAATTCCTTGTGATGCACCGAAAAGACCTTCAGAAGGAGTCCACACCAGGGGCCGTATGCTATACTCACCCTCAAGGGGAGGGGTCCCCTCGAGGGGGAGTATAGCATACGGCCCCAGTAGGCGCAGCACGCCGACAGTGAAGTTGAACGATGTAGAAGTAGATGGCAACGGAACTCTCCGGATCTCTGCAACACGTTTTGGGAGCGGCCATCAGCGCCCTTAACGTAAAAGCGAGAAGGTCGCTCTGTATCAAATGCGACTGGACACTCTGCTGTCAGCGTGATCGAAATGTCAACGAGTTGAATAGAAAGTTCCGGAATGTCTGTAACAATCTTGATGCAACCTAACTACGCAAAAAGGTAAACGCTATCCTTTGAAGACATTGCTTTCGAGTAAACGCAGAATGCAACCACTCCGATAGTTTTCTTGTGTATGTTGTTCTTCAACAAAAGTTTCTAACTTGT
>MU966785.1:114899-131595 GCA_036418165.1 Cooperia oncophora
GTGTGTGTGGGATCCTTCGAGAAATGTACTCGCTCTGAATGTGTTCACAACTTATCAATAACTGGACCGTAATAACCGTACAATAACTTTTATTGTTATTTGTCGTTACTGTCTATTTCAGGAGACCTACTTAAGCTTACCATTCTTTTATTGTGATTCAAAAATGTGTGTCGCAGTGTTGAAGCACTTAGTGTTCCGCGTCACATTAATTCAACTTCAGGGACCGTGATTCCTGTACGAGAGCTTGTTAGACGTTCCAGTCAACTGATGCGCGATGATTCAATTACACTGTACATCGCCCTGAACATCAAAGGTTTTTTTGTACTATTTTAATCCGTTAATATCATTTTTATCAGTGTTGACAATATGATTCCGGCTGGCAACCTGACATCGGCGCGCCCCCCTTATGTGTAGCGGGCCGGCTTTGCCGGGCCGCGCGTACCTTGTTTCTTGTGTTTTAATACTCACTAGGGATGGTCGGCCGATCGACGCAGCCATTTGTAATAAGACCTAGATCACTTGACGTGTTTTCAAATGCTGATCGGGAATCTTCGAAATTTTTTAGAAAGCTTCTCTGAATGAACTTAAGAAGGTTTGTTTGAACGAAGGGACACGGAGTTAAGCGCGGTTGCCAGTTATCTGCATGAACAGCCGCAAAGCGCGTATACTACCAGCGGCAGCATGGTAAAGCAGTAAGAGTCTTGCTTTACAGGTATGCGATGAAGGTTCGAGTTTTAAAACAGACGAGTTTTTCCGGTTTTGTGAGAAATGTCTTGTTTCCTATGAGTCTAGAAAACTCTTTCCAGCCTTGATATAATCGCACTTTACGATCCACTCGGTATCCTGGGTAATTCTACTAAGTTGGGCTTTGCGTTCTACAAGAAATCATTTACGTTCAGACACATAGCGTTGCGTTTGCGCACCGCCTAGTGTCATGTTCGCGTTCAGGAGGCCAAACCACCATTAGGCACAGATTTCTAGCCGAAAAGATTTCGACATATCTTCGAAAAAGTGAGGCAGCAGTTGGTGGACTGATAGTCAGCAATGGTTTTCGGATCAGTCTTTCATCAACTGCTTGTCTTTGGACGGAATTTGCTCGAATATATCAGGAAAAGCGAAGCAGAAGAGAATTGATGCGTCAGAAATGGCAAGATGAGGTTTTATCTAGGAGAATGTATCTGCAGTTGAATGGGAGTGAACGTGAGCTGAGCTGCACCCTATGGATGCTTCACTTTTCGGAGTCAGGTCAAAATGCCTGGTTTCGTTAGAAATATGTACCTATGGAGTAGTCTCACCCGATAATAATATTATAGTTCAGTACCCCGAAAATTGCAAGTGAAATTAATTGTGTTGGCCGTGTGTGCACACAAAAGGACCGTAGAAATCGAAGGTTTTTTTGATTCGTCGTTCGAAGGTCTCGCGATGCTAGATACGTCACCACCTTGAGGTGGTGACGTATTTTAAGTCATCGCATTTCAAAGGCCTTATTGTCGGCAGGAGGTGCGTGTTCTGCTTTCTAGGGGATCGGACGTGTATGATGCCATCACTGATTTTCACTGTATCGTAGTGTTGCTGGATTATGTCCGTATTTACGTCGTCTTTTTCTTCCTTTGTTCCGTAGGACTCTATGCCAAACAGGCGTTGCACTAAGTAGTCCATTTCGCCTTGCGCTGATGTTTGTGCATAGACTCTTTTCCAAAGACGAGGCTTGATCATGCTGAAGCGGATAGTGAATATCTTGGCAGTAACGGTCCGATTGTCCCCTTCGACCTCCTCTGAAAGCAGTAGGTGATCCACAAGGGAGATAAAATCGATTAACTGATCACAAGAAGAGAAGGACGGTAATCCACCGGTGGACGGCGTCGTGTCAGAATGCCGGAACGGGATCTTGAGATTTCGTTATCTCGGCGATGCGCGCGTCTTACTGTAGCTTATTGCCGAGATCTCTTCTGATTTCGCTGATCTAATCCTCCTTTAATCAGCTGATTAGTAGACAAAGGTAATTACTTTGTCGGTACTATTTGCAGTAGAGTTTCAGTCTACATGTGGTGGTCCAAATGAAGTAAAGGAGGAGATATGAGCAGCTTGCTCACTGTGATATTGGAACTAATTGTTGTTAGTTCATTAGGTATTCAATGAGAGACGTATGAGGTTGGACTGTTGGTTGGCCATTCTTCTTGTTGTTTTTTTGTCCACTGTTTTTTTTCAGCTTGAATTTTTTTCCTTCGTAGTTATTTCCAGAGGAATCAGCTGAATGACGGATCTATCTGAAATTTTATTATTCCCTGTTTGGACTTCAATCGCATTGATCCGTCAATTCTGTCTATCGTATTGATCCGTCGTCCTCAGGTAGCTCGTTCACCAGTACTTCTTTACCTAGCTTTAATGTGGGCGCCTTGTCGCTGACTAGATTTGACTTCCTCTATGTGCCACGAATTTCCTGAAGGCTAGAACGAGCTGCAGTGCAGAGTTGTCGGCTACGATTCCGAGGTATAGGGCCCGAGCTGCCATGCACCCAGAGAGGCACGTCCAGAACTTTTTATCTTGTCCCATTTCTGGACGCACTGTGAGTGGAGCGAAATAGTCTAGACCCGTGTTTTGGAACGGTCTGCTCTGAACTACTTTATGCGTAGGCTGATCTGGTCTTCGTGGCTATCCGAACAGTTTCCTCCGACATTCTCTACAGGTTAAACATCATCTGATTCACTATTCTGCGGATTCTAGGAATGAGGTATCGATTCTTGGGGTCCGTTATCAAGTGAGATGCCCCGGCATGGAATAATTTTTAGCGTGTATCCTGTGCTGTCATTCTTGTAAACCGATGTTTTGACATTCTTCGCAGTCTCGGCGATTTCTGCATTGCCACTTTTAGGACTCCGCGGCAGATTCTGTGAGGGTCTTGTGATACTTTCAGACGTTGTACTACACGACTACAAAGTTGAAGAGCTCCTCCGCGATGATGCACCCGAACTAGTAGGATTTTTATAGCTTCCATGCCATCTGTAGGATCGACTGATTAGAAGAGACGAGGTTGATGATCCCGTAAATAGGTTCGTGTGCTGACGGGCCAAATTTGCTTTTGTGCCGTAAGCAGGCGATGTACTTCAGGACGTATGGAGTAATTCGGAGCTGGAGTTGGTTTCCAGGAAACGTACTACTTGTATCGCCTAAACGGAACCTAGTAATTCTATTCTCGGGATGGAGGTCTTCTTCGAAGCCGCCAGTTTGGCTTTTGCGAATAGTAAATGGCTGAAGGGTTCTCTCTTTAGTGTTCGGCATACCTAGTCTGCGACTCCCCGTATGCCCTTGGTGAGGCGTTGAGATTATCACTAGGTCGCATATTGTTCCTTCTGTTACTGTTATGAATCGGTATAAGTTTCCGGTGAATCCTTCAAGATCCTCCGATACTTCTTTATTTCGTAATTATCCCATCGAATGGTTCACCCATGGGTATCTACAGATACCTACAGATCTTGTATAGAGGATTTCTTTGTGAATACTGGTGTTAGTAAGCCCAGCGGATCGAATGCGGAAGCAAATGCTTTCACTGCTGTACGTTTATTGGTAACTTTTTTGGCTAGTAAGGGTCTCCTTGTGTAACCCGTCATAGTCCTAAGAATTTTACTGTATTATTACTACTATGTACTTTATCTTGGAGTGAGATAGACTCGACTACGTCTTCGTTGTTGAACAGAGTCCCGAAGGTTCATGCCCATCGTAGAGAATGTATCCTTGCATTGTGTTCGTTTTCGACTACCTTTCTCGACTGCTTTGGCGCCGATCAAAACATTGCAGACGAAGGTATTCTTGAGCATTCCCTATTGTAGTACATCTTTTACTCTTTTGCTTGTAGTACACCTTCTAGTCTTTTGCTTTCGAGTGCATACTTTATGCATTCAAAAGGAAAAGAGTAAAACATGGAGATCCTTAATGGGCATACCGAGTAGAAATGGTGAAGCATTTACTCCAAATGGGATACGTGTGAATCGTAAGATGCGTATGTTGTTTCTAGTTGGTCCTTTGGTGGTGTCTTTGAGCCAAAGTAATCTCGTTGCATCTCGCCGATCTTCTTGCACTCTAATGTGATGGAATCTTTCCCCACGCTTGCTATTAGTACAGGCTGTTAGACGGGCTCGTAGTAGTGTACCGCGCAATTCTGGTTGTAGGGTCGTGCCTTGGTGTACGCAGTCGTTCAGACGAGGTGCCCATTTCCTGTGATTTGATGCGTCAAAGATGATCCGTAGTTTTACTGTTGTGCTGTCTTCTTTGAACACAGCTCAGTGATGATGTAGTACATCCCTTTTCTCTGGACTATGTCCTCGTTCACCTCTTCGAATATTTCTAATTTGATTTGTTGTTCGAAGATGTTGCAGTGTTCGTCCCTTACCTTAGCATTAAGACCTAATCTATTGTACTGGGTTTTCCAGTCTTCGTATTGCGAGGGCATTGTTGTCGGTAACTCCGGTGTTCCGCTTTCCAGGGAAACCGGAGTATGAGGCCATCCTTAAATTGTAACGTATCGTAGTACTGTTAGATGATACTCTTTTTCACGTCGCCTTTTTCTTGGTTTGCTTCAAAGGACTCTAAGCCGAACAAGCGTTGTACTAACAAGGGAAAGATGGTAGGTCGAAGTGGCCATATGAAGTGATAAGTACACCATATAAAAGTTCTTTGGACGGGAACTACGAATTCTTCATTGTCTGCTGCGGATTTCAAAGAGCAAATTACGGGCCTTTTTAGGGGTGAGCACACTGGCACTCAATACGAATTAGCGACGTGAGGCGAACTCATTTGAGGCAGCGTGGTGGAGTGGATACTTGTAGATCCCAGGAACACATGATTAAAGGTTGGATTCCTTTGGAAAGGCCTTCCTACGACAAGGTTTTTACGTGAAAATTCTGCCGGGGATCATGATGGGTAAAATGTTCATTCATCACTCACATAAAGTTGAAAGGTATCCTACCCAAACTGGTGCTTTCGCACTTGCTGGAAACCTTCAGCTCGTGTGACAAATTTAACAGCCGAGAGTGTACTTCATAGAATCGTCCACAATGGGTCTAATAGTTCACGAACATTCTTTGACGACATTATCAAGCACTGGAATTATGCAAAGATGCTTACGAGTACACAGAGATCACTGTCGAAAGAATGCAAAAGAGCACATTCATCTAGGATTCAAACCTCCACCATGTTTCGTAGGACCTACGAGATATCCACTTGGCCACGCTGCTATGAATGAGGTGCATGCTGTGGACAAGATTTGTCATGGTGTCTTCGTCGATTTCCTCCCATGCAGCAACTGCCGCCTCCTTCAAGTCTCGCACGCTGTTGTACTGCCGACTGTTCATGTAGATTCGTCGAACCATGATCCCCACAGGATTTCGGTTGGGTTGCAGTCAGGAGAACACGCCGGCCAATCAATCACTTTGATACCATTGCGTTGGAGCCATTTTCTAGTAGAATTTGAAACATGCACGGCCGTGTTCTCCTGCTGCATCACATGTGTCCTGCATCGTGGCCCGATACAGGGTCAGACTCAAGCACTCCTTGGTATTCCTGACTGTTCATACAGCACGATGGGAAGGCAAGCTCCAACTTTCCTCTGCTTCCAAAACCACCCCGTACCATCAAAGAGGCGCCTCCGAAATTTCGTCTCGAGAACATCAACGGATCGCTACAAAGGTCTTTCCAGTAATGCTGATATCCATCTGGACCGTCGAGATTGACTTTTTCTTATCAGTGAAGATAACCTAAGAAAGAAATGCGCATAAGATGTTGCCTTTCTGATTTTACAATTATCTCAAGAAGCTGCACCTTGTCCCGTCAGACATGGAGCCGAATAGAGCTCCATATTGTCATTTTTGAGATCAGTAGATTCATCGCGGCATGGATCTGTGCCACAGGAAGCGGGGAGTTTGAGGCCATTCTTCTGATGTCTTTTGCGGACAAAGATCGTGGGTGCCTTGAAACAGGTACTGAGTGGTAGCCATCAGGATTCTGGAGGTATATACCAACGCACGTCGCCGAAAGTCCAAGCTGTCTTGCAATTTCTCTATTCGAGTGTCCTGCAGCACTGAAAGCTCGAATCCGAGCTTGTTCGTCTTCGTAGAGAGGACTACCACGACGAGGCATGAGTACAGGTTAATGGGGACTAGAGACCATAAAAATGGATTGCAGATCTGGAGCCAAACTTTGGACTTCCTCAGGTGTCCACATACTTTTGTTATTAAGAAACTTTTTCAAAACAATAAATAATTGTACAGTAGTTCACAAAGTGCTCAGAAGTAGTGTATTCCTATGTTTTCGCTTATGAGGAATTCAACAATAAAGGTCTCATATCGCAAAATTCAAAGGCAATTTTGCAGGACAAAAATTTGAGGTGTCCACATACTTTTGTTACGCACTGTACGGCGCGAAAGCGGTTGTAGCGGGCGGCACGGCCACCTATATGCAAGTCTTCTCGTAGAAGCAGAAACCTGGTAAAAACTGCGTCAGAAAATGTCTGACGGTCCAGGTCCCACCACAAGTTATACAGTAGACATTCATTGCAAAAAGCAAAATGCAAAAACTTGCTACCCTCGAACTCCGAGCTTTCCACTTGTAAAGCAATACTCCTACCATTATGCCATGCCGTCGCTGATAGTGGCTTCGCTTCGCGTAAATTCATGCACGGTCTGTCTTTCTAATAAACGTTCATAACATTTCATTCTAATAAACATTTATAACTCCGTTTTTTTGCAGCTCTCACACTTTGAACCCAACGGTAAAGTGAGCTTCCATGCGTAATATTGCTTTCATGCGTACTCACTATTCATTTCAGGAGATTTCGCAAATGGTACAGTGTATCTGGATGACGGAGAAACATACGCGTATAAAAATGGTGAATATGCCTATTGGGGAATAATATTCAAGAGGTTAGAGGTTCATGAAAAGCGAGCCAAAAACAGTTTCATGTTTTTCGCTAACCCTTATTCTAGGGAACATGATTATCTGCATACCATCATAAATAAGAATCTGGACAAGGAAGGAATACTGGAGAGCAAAGTCCAAATCGAAAAAATTATCATACGTGGAGCAAAATTCTACCCAAGAACTGCACATATCTACTTGGATGGTGGGTTATTATTTTAAACGTGTATGCGGGTGGCATTACATACTCCTGTGGACCTCTCTCCAAGTTATTTGTTAAGAAATGATGGCAGCAAACCTAGGGAGTAACGAATAGGCGTAAGGATGCTCTAAAGGAAGTTTTAAGGGAAAAAATACTAAGGGCGGTTATCGTCAGAGAAAGCCTGGGAATTTGTATTCGTCAAAAAGGAGCGCACATATTATATGGACCGCTTGCCTTCCTCTTCAACTTGAGTTTTATGAGAGCTGAAGTGCCAACGAGGTGGCGCGTTTCATTCGTAACCCCAATCCCTAAGAAGCCGCCTTATTCCTGTCCGTCTAACTTCAGACCGGTCAGTATAACCTCAATATTCGCCAGATTGTTTGAGAAAGTTCTTAAAAAGAGACTCATGGCACATTTGGAGCAGTATGAAATAATTTCCGAAAACCAGCACGGCTTCCAGAAGGGGAAATCAACGGTAACGGGCATGCTCCAGGCTCTGAATGATTGGACAATGTATCTTGATAATGACATTGGAGTGGACGTGATTTATTTGGACTTCGCGAAGGCGTTTGACAGAGTGTCTCACCATAAACTCATAACTAAACTCAAAATAGTTGGAGTTCATCCCAGAATTGTTAAGTGGATAGAATCTTTTCTTACTGATAGAGTGTATCTTGTGCGCGTTAATGCGGAGTTTTCAGAACCTAGGCCAGTGCTCAGTGGCGTGCCGCAAGGGGGCGTTCTGTCTCCACTTCTTTTCAATATATTTACATTTGAATTACCTCGTCTCATAGTCTCTAGAGGAGTCAAGTGCGTTGCTTCCGCTGATGACCTCAAAATATATCACCCTATCTCATCAGACTCGGACAAAGTGCTGTTGCAAGCGGTCATCAATGAGGTTAGCATTTGGGCCAAGCAATGGGGCTTACCTTTATCTAGTGAGAAAACCAAGGTGCTACGCATAGGGAAAGTTGTTAGCTCATCCTCGTATTCGATTCAAGGGGTACGTTTAGATGATGTTGAAGAAATTAGGGACCTAGGTTTCCTTATTCCTAGCGACCTTACTTTTGATGCGCACTGTTCTCAAATCGCAGCTAAAGCAACTGTGGTTTTACAAAACATGTTCAGGTCACTCCTAACCAGGGATTCCCTCGTATTATGCAAAGCATACAAGACTTACATTAGACCTCTGTTGGAGTACGGGACCGTGGTTTACAATCCGAATAAAAGAAAAAGTATAAATGCTCTAGAAAGGGTACAAAATAACTTTACTAGAAAGGTTTTCGTGCGAACGGTGGGATACAAGTACGGACAAATACCTGCCAGATAATTATGGGATCATGCTCTCTTCGATTATGTCAGTAGTGATGACTTTGAGACATTTGGATCAAATCTCATGGTCAAATTGGAGGGGCCAACACGAAGACAATACAAGTACTGAAAGTCTAAATTTCAACTTTAAGAATAAGAGGATGTGAAGTTATCATTGTCCCCAGATTATTTCTTCACAAGGTATGAGTACGAGTTGGACGGTGACAGCAGTCGTACTTAGGCAACAAATAATTTATTATCTATTGACTAACGCAACATCAAGAAAGAAAATGCACTGATAATTAGAAAACAAGAGGTAGGCGGGGGAGGGCGCAGGGGGTTGGAGAGAGGACCGCCGTCGATCCTGTGTGCAGATGACTCTAAAAAAAGCCTCACGAAATTCCTCCCTGGTCTCTCCCGCCAAGCCGAGCAGATCGCAGTGGTCAAAAGGAGTTCGGAACACTCCGCGTTCCCTTCCATTGGTGGTCCGCTACTTTTGATCTTTGTGAGCTACAATGCTCTATCTTCCATCGACGGCCCTTTTCTTTGACCCACAAGGAAATAGAAAATGAAGGAGATTAATGTGTTTGTGGATTCGCAGTTGGAAGGACTAGGAACTGGTCTAATTTTTAAAACATTTCGACCATTTTTACGGAAGGTATGACAATGCAACGGTTGTGACAGATTAATCCGACGCAAACTATTCTACTGGAAATTGAGAGCGGTATCTCGAATAAATAAATGCAGTAAACGTAGCTAACGACACCGGATAAATCAACGAACAGAACAAATTAACACACAACAAAATTCCATCCCCTCCCCAGCCACCGTGTACTGCGACCAGATACAACGCCACTCCTTCCCCCTCGATAGGATTTTCAACGACGCTGTACCTTTTCCCAGTATAAATGAACAACATTCATATTCAAGGAATAGTTACCCCAAGATAATGAAATTTGCTGCGTACGTAAAAGGAAGAGCTGCTGGATGAGTCTTACGCACTCAATATAATTGTCAGTGCGCCTTTATGCTGATTTGTATTTTGATTTTCCCGATTTAGATTTTACACCTGAGCCGCTCGATTTCGACTACGATCGCGACAGCCATGTCATGGAGATAAGGAGTCCAAACGCTTATCTGACAAGAGACTTCAGGATTGACCTTCATTCTTAGATCACATGTTCCTTTTGAAAAGTCGATACTTCCCCACTGTTGATTCGCTATGACGGTCACGTAATGGATACTGCGTGTTTTCGATTAGTTTTCAGTTTTTTTATCATGTGGATTTTTAATCATGTGGATCGATAAAGATTAGCCACTGTAAAGTCCGAATGAGAGCTATTAGGACGACTTCGTGGTTACAGTTGTTTACATAGTTACCATTGAAGGAAAAGAGCGCGAATGAGAAATAATGGCGTGATATCCATTCACAGGTTCTGGAACATTCACGTGCGCTGTAGCTCAATCATTAAACTCCTTACCGGCCGGCTCGGCGGCAGAGGCCGGCGCGTCTCCTGTGATACGGCCCGGCATCGCGAGCGCGGCTTCGCTTCGCGTATCTTTTTTTTTACATGTGTGGATACTCATTTATCCGGCTTTTCTTTCACCTGTACACATGGTCAATGTTCCTCAACCAATAACATCACACCTGCTATTTACGACACTTAACCGTCTATGAAATGATGGTAAGCAGCGTTGATCAGGTGCGTAAATTGAAGAAAAGCCGTTCATCAGTTGAGCATCCAAATATACGAAAGCAGGTAGACACGACGAAACCGATCAGACCCGTCAAAGCCTGGTTCTCTTAGAGAAGGAGGCGCGCCCGTCAGCCAGATAACCGACTGGTATCAAATGTGAATGTGGCGACAGATGTTCAAGTGTATGGCGGCCTATACACAAAACCCAAAGAAAATAGGACCTCGTGCTTGAGGTACGCTCGACCCACTATGGGCTGGGCTCAAAACACCACAGATATGTGCAACTCTCGCTGAATGCTCTCTTTTCTATGGGTTCTTTTCAATCTCCAAAACCACCCAGATCCGAGGCAAGAATTTTCGCAGTGGCACCGTCCTTAAGGCCCGCCCATTCCCGGGGCGTCTCCCCCATCTCGTCCACTGACCCCTTGGTGACCTCACTGCACTCGCCCCCGGTGCCTATTCGGCTCTGCTGCCAATTCGTGAATTTTTGACTTTTGCCTGCCCCCATTGGCACAGCTCCGCCACAATGGGCGCGTCTATCTCGCTTCAATAGCCGAGCTCCTGCACATCTTTGCCCACCTTTTGCCGACGTCTGGAGCGTTCAGAGACCACCTTGGAACTTTGCGGTCTGCTCTTGTATGAATCACTAGACTATGAGGCTTTCGTAATTTGTAGTCTGCCAAAAACCGTCAGTGTGGGCTACAGTGCCCATGGTTCTCAGCCAAGCTTTCTTCTAATGATTACTTAGGGAAAAAACTAATTTGGAACTATGGGCGAGTTGTCTCATCTGGAACACTATTCACCTGACACGTTTTGACGGGGAGGTGATAGAAAATCGATACCAGTCGGTTATCTGGCTGACGGGCGCGCCTCCTTCTCTAAGAGAACCAGGCTTTGACGGGTCTGATCGGTTTCGTCGTGTCTACCTGCTTTCGTATATTTGGATGCTCAACTGATGAACGGCTTTTCTTCAATTTACGCACCTGATCAACGCTGCTTACCATCATTTCATAGACGGTTAAGTGTCGTAAATAGCAGGTGTGATGTTATTGGTTGAGGAACATTGACCATGTGTACAGGTGAAAGAAAAGCCGGATAAATGAGTATCCACACATGTAAAAAAAAAGATACGCGAAGCGAAGCCGCGCTCGCGATGCCGGGCCGTATCACAGGAGACGCGCCGGCCTCTGCCGCCGAGCCGGCCGGTAAGGAGTTTAATGATTGAGCTACAGCGCACGTGAATGTTCCAGAACCTGTGAATGGATATCACGCCATTATTTCTCATTCGCGCTCTTTTCCTTCAATGGTAACTATGTAAACAACTGTAACCACGAAGTCGTCCTAATAGCTCTCATTCGGACTTTACAGTGGCTAATCTTTATCGATCCACATGATTAAAAATCCACATGATAAAAAAACTGAAAACTAATCGAAAACACGCAGTATCCATTACGTGACCGTCATAGCGAATCAACAGTGGGGAAGTATCGACTTTTCAAAAGGAACATGTGATCTAAGAATGAAGGTCAATCCTGAAGTCTCTTGTCAGATAAGCGTTTGGACTCCTTATCTCCATGACATGGCTGTCGCGATCGTAGTCGAAATCGAGCGGCTCAGGTGTAAAATCTAAATCGGGAAAATCAAAATACAAATCAGCATAAAGGCGCACTGACAATTATATTGAGTGCGTAAGACTCATCCAGCAGCTCTTCCTTTTACGTACGCAGCAAATTTCATTATCTTGGGGTAACTATTCCTTGAATATGAATGTTGTTCATTTATACTGGGAAAAGGTACAGCGTCGTTGAAAATCCTATCGAGGGGGAAGGAGTGGCGTTGTATCTGGTCGCAGTACACGGTGGCTGGGGAGGGGATGGAATTTTGTTGTGTGTTAATTTGTTCTGTTCGTTGATTTATCCGGTGTCGTTAGCTACGTTTACTGCATTTATTTATTCGAGATACCGCTCTCAATTTCCAGTAGAATAGTTTGCGTCGGATTAATCTGTCACAACCGTTGCATTGTCATACCTTCCGTAAAAATGGTCGAAATGTTTTAAAAATTAGACCAGTTCCTAGTCCTTCCAACTGCGAATCCACAAACACATTAATCTCCTTCATTTTCTATTTCCTTGTGGGTCAAAGAAAAGGGCCGCCGATGGAAGATAGAGCATTGTAGCTCACAAAGATCAAAAGTAGCGGACCACCAATGGAAGGGAACGCGGAGTGTTCCGAACTCCTTTTGACCACTGCGATCTGCTCGGCTTGGCGGGAGAGACCAGGGAGGAATTTCGTGAGGCTTTTTTTAGAGTCATCTGCACACAGGATCGACGGCGGTCCTCTCTCCAACCCCCTGCGCCCTCCGCCGCCTACCTCTTGTTTTCTAATTATCAGTGCATTTTCTTTCTTGATGTTGCGTTAGTCAATAGATAATAAATTATTTGTTGCCTAAGTACGACTGCTGTCACCGTCCAACTCGTACTCATACCTTGTGAAGAAATAATCTGGGGACAATGATAACTTCACATCCTTTTATTCTTAAAGTTGAAATTAGACTTGTACTTTGTATTCGTCTTCGTGTTGGCACCTCCAATTTGACCATGAGATTTGATCCAAATGTCTCAAAGTCATCACTACTGACATAATCGAAGAGAGCATGATCCCATAATTATCTGGCAGGTATTTGTCCGTACTTGTATCCCACCGTTCGCACGAAAACCTTTCTAGTAAAGTTATTTTGTACCCTTTCTAGAGCATTTATACTTTTTCTTTTATTCGGATTGTAATACCCGGTCCCGTACTCCAACAGAGGTCTAATGTAAGTCTTGTATGCTTTGCATAATACGAGGGAATCCCTGGTTAGGAGTGACCTGAACATGTTTTGTAAAACCACAGTTGCTTTAGCTGCGATTTGAGAACAGTGCGCATCGAAAGTTAGGTCGCTCCGAATAAGGAAACCTAGGTCCCTAATTTCTTTAACCATCATCAAGACGTACCCCTTGAATCGAATACGAGGATGAGCTAACAACTTTCCCTATGCGTAGCACCTTGGTTTTCTCACTAGATAAAGGTAAGCCCCATTGCTTGGCCCAAATGCTAACCTCATTGATGACCGCTTGCAACAGCACTTTGTCCGAGTCTGATGAGATAGGGTGATATATTTTGAGGTCATCAGCGAAAGCAACGCACTTGACTCCTCTAGAGACTATGAGACGAGGTAATTCAAATGTAAATATGTTGAAAAGAAGTGGAGACAGAACGCCCCCTTGCGGCACGCCACTGAGCACTGGCCTAGGTTCTGAAAACTCCGCATTAACGCGCACAAGATACACTCTCTCGGTAAGAAAAGATTCTATCCACTTAACAATTCTGGGATGAACTCCAACTATTTCGAGTTTAGTTATGAGTTTATGGTGAGACACTCTGTCAAACGCCTTCGCGAAGTCCAAATAAATCACGTCCACTCCAATGTCATTATCCAGATACGACCGTTGACCTGTTACCGTTGATTTCCCCTTCTGGAAGCCGTGCTGGTTTTTCGGAAATTATTTCATACTGCTCCAAATGTGCCATGAGTCTCTTTTTCAAGAACTTTCTCAAACAATCTGGCGAATATTGAGGTTATACTGACCGGTCTGAAGTTAGACGGACAGGAATAAGGCGGCTTCTTAGGGATTGGGGTTACGAATGAAACGCGCCACCTCGCTGGCACTTCAGCTCTCATAAAACTCAAGTTGAAGAGGAAGGCAAGCGGTCCATATAATATGTGCGCTCCTTTTTGACGAATACAAATTCCCAGGCTTTCTCTGACGATAACCGCCCTTAGTATTTTTTCCCTTAAAACTTCCTTTAGAGCATCCTTACGCCTATTCGTTACTCCCTAGGTTTGCTGCCATCATTTCTTAACAAATAACTTGGAGAGAGGTCCACAGGAGTATGTAATGCCACCCGCATACACGTTTAAAATAATAACCCACCATCCAAGTAGATATGTGCAGTTCTTGGGTAGAATTTTGCTCCACGTATGATAATTTTTTCGATTTGGACTTTGCTCTCCAGTATTCCTTCCTTGTCCAGATTCTTATTTATGATGGTATGCAGATAATCATGTTCCCTAGAATAAGGGTTAGCGAAAACATGAAACTGTTTTTGGCTCGCTTTTCATGAACCTCTAACCTCTTGAATATTATTCCCCAATAGGCATATTCACCATTTTTATACGCGTATGTTTCTCCGTCATCCAGATACACTGTACCATTTGCGAAATCTCCTGAAATGAATAGTGAGTACGCATGAAAGCAATATTACGCATGGAAGCTCACTTTACCGTTGGGTTCAAAGTGTGAGAGCTGCAAAAAAACGGAGTTATAAATGTTTATTAGAATGAAATGTTATGAACGTTTATTAGAAAGACAGACCGTGCATGAATTTACGCGAAGCGAAGCCACTATCAGCGACGGCATGGCATAATGGTAGGAGTATTGCTTTACAAGTGGAAAGCTCGGAGTTCGAGGGTAGCAAGTTTTTGCATTTTGCTTTTTGCAATGAATGTCTACTGTATAACTTGTGGTGGGACCTGGACCGTCAGACATTTTCTGACGCAGTTTTTACCAGGTTTCTGCTTCTACGAGAAGACTTGCATATAGGTGGCCGTGCCGCCCGCTACAACCGCTTTCGCGCCGTACAGTGCGTAACAAAAGTACGTGGACACCTCAAATTTTTGTCCTGCGGAATTGCCTCTGAATTTTGCGACATGAGACCTTTATTTGAATTCCTCATAAGCGAAAACATAGGAATACACTACTTCTGAGCACTTTGTGAACTACTGTACAATTATTTATTGTTCTGGAAAAGTTCTTAATAACAAAAGTATGTGGACACCTGAGGAAGTCCAAAGTTTGGCTCCAGATCTGCAATCCATTTTTATGGTCTCTAGTCCCCATTAACCTGTACTCATGCCTCGTCGTGGTAGTCCTCTCTACGAAGACGAACAAGCTCGGATTCGAGCTTTCAGTGCTGCAGGACACTCGAATAGAGAAATTGCAAGATAGCTTGGACTTTCGGCGACGTGCGTTGGTATATACCTCCAGAATCCTGATGGCTACCACTCAGTACCTGTTTCAAGGCACCCACGATCTTTGTCCGCAGAAGACATCAGAAGAATGGCCTCAAACTCCCCGCTTCCTGTGGCACAGATCCATGCCGCGATGAATCTACTGATCTCAAAAATGACAATATGGAGCTCTATTCGGCTCCATGTCTGACGGGACAAGGTGCAGCTTCTTGAGATAATTGTAAAATCAGAAAGGCAACATCTTATGCGCATTTCTTTCTTAGGTTATCTTCACTGATAAGAAAAAGTCAATCTCGACAGTCCAGATGGATATCAGCATTACTGGAAAGACCTTTGTAGCGATCCGTTGATGTTCTCGAGACGAAATTTCGGAGGCGCCTCTTTGATGGTACGGGTGATTTTGGAAGCAGACGAAAGTTGGAGCTTGCCTTCCCATCGTGCTGTATGAACAGTCAGGAATACCAAGGAGTGCTTGAGTCTGACCCTGTATCGGGCCACGATGCAGGACACATGTGATGCAGCAGGAGAACACGGCCGTGCATGTTTCAAATTCTACTAGAAAATGGCTCCAGCGCAATGGTATCAAAGTGATTGATTGGCCGGCGTGTTCTCCTGACTGCAACCCAACCGAAATCCTGTGGGGATCATGGTTCGACGAATCTACATGAACAGTCGGCAGTACAACAGCGTGCGAGACTTGAAGGAGGCTAGTTGCTGCATGGGAGGAAATCGACGAAGACACCATGACAAATCTTGTCCACAGCATGCACCTCATTCATAGCAGCGTGGCCAAGTGGATATCTCGTAGGTCCTACGAAACATGGTGGAGGTTTGAATCCTAGATGAATGTGCTCTTTTGCATTCTTTCGACAGTGATCTCTGTGTACTCGTAAGCATCTTTGCATAATTCCAGTGCTTGATAATGTCGTCAAAGAATGTTCGTGAACTATTGGACCCATTGTGGACGATTCTATGAAGTACATTCTCGGCTGTTAAATTTGTCACACGAGCTGAAGGTTTCCAGCAAGTGCGAAAGCACCAGTTTGGGTAGGATACCTTTCAACTTTATGTGAGTGATGAATGAACATTTTACCCATCATGATCCCCGGCAGAATTTTCACGTAAAAACCTTGTCGTAGGAAGGCCTTTCCAAAGGAATCCAACCTTTAATCATGTGTTCCTGGGATCTACAAGTATCCACTCCACCACGCTGCCTCAAATGAGTTCGCCTCACGTCGCTAATTCGTATTGAGTGCCAGTGTGCTCACCCCTAAAAAGGCCCGTAATTTGCTCTTTGAAATCCGCAGCAGACAATGAAGAATTCGTAGTTCCCGTCCAAAGAACTTTTATATGGTGTACTTATCACTTCATATGGCCACTTCGACCTACCATCTTTCCCTTGTTAGTACAACGCTTGTTCGGCTTAGAGTCCTTTGAAGCAAACCAAGAAAAAGGCGACGTGAAAAAGAGTATCATCTAACAGTACTACGATACGTTACAATTTAA
>MU966790.1:2892-23029 GCA_036418165.1 Cooperia oncophora
GGGGGGAGGAGGAGGAGGACTGGGTTTGATGAGACGCCATCCCGGTTTCCACCAATTTTTGAAGCGAAGAAAGCAACAGGAATTGGTGGTTGACGATTGGCGTAATAGACTCGTAGGCTTTTCTCTCACAGTTCGTTGCTCAGGGATCTTGTATTCAGCTGGCAGTGAAGGCTCGTGAAAAGCTAAACGCAGTTGCGCAAGGCATGACGACAGATGACAGTGGCAATGCTATCAGTGTCGAAGAGCAAATCACAGGTCAGTGTTTCAGGGAGTTGTTACTTCACTGATAATGGGGAACTACTGAGTCCCAATTTCACCAACTATAAGTAGGAGGGTATCCATCCTGTTGGCTTCCTTTCCAGTATATTCAGAAAGTCGCTATGTAAGTTTTCATTAGTAAACTATGGACTCTTTCATCTGTGAACTTCAAAACTGCCCAGTATTGCTGAGTTGCGGTGGCTTTGCTACGAGGTTGTCCTACACTTTCGACATTTCTGTCTTACTCGAAGACCTAAACAGGCTCAGAGCTCCAAAACTGCTCGTTATCCTACGGAACGCCTCTTCCTCTATAGCGTTTTGATGTTATCCGTGAAGGATTTTACTTGTTAGGGGTCCGTGGTGTTTTGTAAAAGGCCTTGCCGCTCGGCAGATTCACTTACGGGGTCGTACTTGATCGGCTTTCTCGCAGAATTTTTCTTTTCTCGACTTGGCGATTATATCTTAACAATCGGAGAAATTTATTGAACCTTTAGTTAATACTAATTGATCATGTTGTGTCGTTTGGGTAAATCCGTCTGACGAAGAAGCAAAACGGATCATCCGTGTTTTGGAGTGTTTTCTCTTGCCAATATTTGCTTTTCTTTGTTTCTAATTGTCATGATCAGTCTCAGATATATCGGATAATTTAAAAGGAATCTGCAGGTCAGAAAGATGCATCAAAACTGGTGAACGATGCACTGTAGTGCCCTGTATAGCTCTCTAGCTCTCTCTCTCTCTATCTTCTCTCTCTCTCTCTCTCTCTCTCTCTCTCTTTGTCTCTTTGTACGCGACACAAATATCTCGACTTTTTTTGCGATCATAGAAAAAAAGTGGTAAAACAAGCGCGCAGTTCGGTGAGAGGGCGGCATTTTGCTCTTCAGCTGCTTTCCATCGAAGCGTCGAGCCATCAAGTGTAGATCTGTGAAATCTCGTGAAGTCAGGAAATGATATCAGCCAAAGCTGGTAGAGACCACCTGTCAACTCTTGTAGGGCAATGAAATTCCATACAAATACCATTTATCATGGTGGTTCGACGAGGTTGCTCCAGCTTCACAAGAACTCACATGTTCACCAGAGTGAAACTTTCAAAGCGGAACTAGTGATGTAGCGAAAAAGCAAGTGTCCCCCCACCCCTCGTCGCCGATCTGCTCCTGAAGCGAGTGCTGGAAATGTGTTTTATTCCGTATGAAATTCTAGTGGAATGCCTGAAAGTTAATTAAAATAAGTTTTTTTTTGAAAAATGATTGCACTAAACTATAGTAAGGTTAGCGCAATTCATGATTATATCCAAACTCCAAATTATAAAATGGAATCAACAGACGCGGATACTCACCACTACCATAGTATGCTTACTACATGCGCACTCGGGACTTGAAATCCCGGATCGGCTCCCTCCCGTCCAGTTGAGCGTTCTGCCTCCCGGGGATGAAAGGATAAAAACATTAAATAGTTCAACGGTTGACCTTCGCAAGTCGTTGTCTAGGCTGCATCGCCTTCAGTAAGCCACCAGATTTCGAATGGAAGTGTTACCGCATCTTAAAAAGGGATTAATTAACGGCGAAGACTTCATCCTTGATCACCTGAAATCGAAAGAGCAAATGGCGGGGACTTATGCTGCAAACCGCTTATGCGCCCTTCCTTCACCATCGACCGTCGCGATTCCACATCAGTATCATTATTACCCGCAAAAGAAAACTTAATAAAGGGATGAGAGCACGAAGACTGAGCTTTCTTTTTAGCACGTAGAAAATGGCGCGTTGCAATACCTAGTCGGCCTAACGCTTTATCTTTCCTGCCATTTTCATTGCTGCTATGAGTAATGATTAGAGGCTTCAGCTGATGGGGAGTTGATGAGCTTGTCCAAGGCTCAGCAAGGCTTTGTAAATGTACATACGCGGCATTCGCACCAAGACTCGTACGCCATAACAAGGCAAAGCTGCGTCGTGCCAAGTCAGCTATAGTGTAGTTCGCTGCGGACGGTTGGGCGTGTCAGGCGGGATGAGTTTGGCGCGGTGCCAAACCCGTTCTCCACCAGTTGTTAAAGCGAGCAAATGATATGACTGTATCATATCGTTCGTATTACTCGTTTTCTACCAGTTTTTGTCGCATGCGCGCTTCAGCAAGAAGGCAGAGAACGGATTTGATGGTGTGCGTTTTCATACTGCCTGACACGCCCAACCGTTCGCAGCGAGCTAGATTGTAATTATGAAACCACGAACTTGCACGAGAGTTAGCGTCTCAGGTTTCCTAAAATACCCTAGCCAGCGTCTTTAATGGTGCAAGTTTTCGTGAATTGCAAAATATTAATTGAGAATGGAGGCGTTAGGCACTGTTTAATCGCTTTTGGGGTTTACCACTCATGTCTCCCACTCCCGTTTCATAGTAGGGGTACCACTTTGAATCGCTGGCTTCAACAATGACCTGTAGTGACCAGCCGCTGAATAAGTCAGTGTTATTATCCTTCCCCCTCCCAGAAAAGTAGGGTTTGCTAAAAGGTTTCCCACCTTTAAAGTATATTCTGGTAAGTCCTTAGGCAGTAAGCCCTTGAGTAGTAGGGAACGAAGAGTGTTTGAAAAATAAAGCAGGCCATTTACACGCTGACATGGCCTGGTTCACTGTGGATGTTGGGGCGTGTCAGGGGCTTCGTTTGGGGCGTACCAGACAATTTTCCACCGCTTTGTTGCTCGATCGCTTAAACAGTTGCTGGAGAACAAGTTGGTAATTCTGTTCCCTCTTCAGGGTATCGCTCAAAATTGAAGGAAATAGCGGCCGAAGTGTCTACAGCTGAAGAAAAGTAAGTCTGTCATTCACTGTTCCTTTCAGTTTTTTTTTCAATGATGAGTTTCGTAACCGTTGAAGGAAAAAGCGCATCCTACCCGAGTTGAAGAGAAAGCGAGCTGAATATGAACAGATGGCCAGAAAAAATAGCGCGGAGTCATCGGAATTGAAGACAAGAGAAGTCGAAGTGAAAAAGTATAAGGTAAGTGCAGACAAGGATAAAATTTGGGGAAATTTCACCAAAACTCGATTACTTTCATTTTAAACAGTGATTATCAAATGAAAAATGCTTAAAGTACAGTATTGTCCGCTGCGGACGCTGGGGCATGTCAGGGACTGGGTTTGGCGCTTCACCAACCCGTTCTTCATCAGTTGTGGAAGCTGGCAGGCGAAAATTGACTGGCACCGCGCGGAACCCGACACGCCTCCCCTCACCGTGGAACGCCTCAGCGTGAGCAGCGAAAAAGACGGTTGCGTCCGAGTGATCAGAAAGAGGTCCGGAAAACAGGAACTGGTAGATTCTGATCCGTAGAATTTCATCAGTATTGCTCCACTGATAGTTTCCCGAGTGTTCTGATCAATACTGATCGATATGCATCCTGTCCTTTTCGCCCATTCTCAGTTTGGGTGGAGTCTAATCAATCAATACGTATCTTTTCTTCTTTGCGCATTCTTCGATGCTCCGATTCTGCAGCGGCAAAGTTCGTGAACGCTTCATACGATGAGTCCTAAGTCCTATGATCAATTGCTCGAAGAAGGAGCTCACATTGCTGAGTATCTGACCCTCTGAGGGCATTTTCGCAGTACTCTTGGATATTTTTTTAAACTGTGTGCCTGCTTGTTTGTGCTTTTGACAAGTCCTTGATAAGTACATCTTCTATATTTAGTAGGAAAGAAACGCTAGCATAGTGCGACTTGTGCCCGCAGGGGAAGGGCCGTAAAGGCCTGCCCGCTAATGATTTTAGTTCTTTTCAGCAAGAATTAGCTGCGATAACGTATGACGAGGAATTGGACACGAAGAATCGCGACACTCTTGCCACCTATCAACATGAAGTTCAACAAATGCAAATCAAACTGAATATTCTGCATCAGAAGTGCGTTCAGATTTACTTAAGCTCATGAATTTTTAAAAGCTTTGCGCAACATTATTCATTATGTATAACCAATTTTTGCAAAGGGAATGACGCGTTTATTGCGCATAATTCTCTCGGTTTATCTAATAAGGATGCGGATAGAACTAAGCTTTCTTATAGATTGGGTTTTTTGGGCGGCATTCTACAAGGTCGGGGCATTTTGGTGCGGAAAACACACGGTAGTCTTGTTCGCTGCGTATGCTGGGGCTTTTCAAGGGGGAGGGGCTGTGTTTGGTATGACGCTAGCCTACCTTTCACCACTTGTAATCGCCTTCCAGTTCCCAAAATTTGTGGGAAACAGGCTGGCGCCGCGCCAAACCCAGCACTGAAATGCCCCATCGTTCGCAGCGGACAAGGCTGTATGTAACAACATTTCCTGTTGTTTGAGGTATGTTAGGGGAGAGTGAAACGCGTGGACGGGTGGGTACGCAACGTGTTTGGTTGTCTGCGCCCTCTTACCGAGGAGTAAGGTGGTGAACGTTGTTAAGCAAGGCATCTTGCAGTTGGGCAATTTTTTTTCGGAATAGCCCCCCCCCCCCCCCTTCCGAGATTTTTTTCACGGTGAGACGCCCGGCCATCCCCGTCCTTACTATCATGTTCCTTAGTTTTTCCAACTTCCTGTGCATTTTTCTGAAAGCAAAGCACCGACCTCACTCCCTCTTTCAACCTAAGATCTCCCTCTTTCTAATAATCCTCGACGACAAGCCCGAGCGATGTGCCCATATTCCGAAGTTCCGAAAGGACAGGTAAGGCGAGGCTAAGAGAAGTGCAGGCCATAGTCGCCCACGCTTTAGGGCACCCCCGAGCCACCTCTGCATCCATTTCCCTTTACATAGGTGTTAAGAAGGACTAGCACCCTAGTCTCGACAAGGACATACACATTGGTTTGCCCCTCTTGCACAAGGAACTTGTTCCATCCCACCTCGGAGCTCTTTTCCTCTGGATGTGGCAAAAATCGCTAGCTCCAGTTCACAGTGGTTTTTTTTACACCTCCACACTGCATTTCGAACATCGCAAAAAAAAATCGGAGGAGTGCCATAGAAAAGAAGCTCTTGAAAGTTGGCGGCTTTGAAGGACAAGTGCGAATTAGGGTTACAGTAATGCGCCCGAAGTACTGCACCAAACTGCCCCAACTCACTGAATTCGCCTCCGGATATCTGTCGACTGCGAAGCCTACATCCTACCTCCTTTTTTTCCACCTTCCTTCTTCGTCTCCCTTCTCTCTCCCCTCTTCCTAATTTCCCTTCTTCAGACGCTGGGCCCAGAAGATAAAATTTCTTTGTCCTCGCAGCGAGGATATTCCTAGAGGCCCTGTTATCACACGTGAACTGCGCTTTTTTCAGAGAACAGCTTCGCTTTTTCAGGAATCCTCGTATACATTTTACCTATAAAGACCCATTTGCTGGTTTCAATCGCGATGATGTTCGAGGATGTGTGGCCACCCTGTTCCGTATTAAGGACCCAAAATATGCGTTGGCTCTCGAAATTGCTGCTGGATCATTGTGTGAGTGGCCTTTTCTTTCTTGTTTTTTTTACTTATGGTTCCGGTTGAATAGCATCCGGTCCTCAGGGAAGTCAGAAGATTATACGCTACGAGGATAGATGGGACCACTGTCAAAATGTATTTTATGCTCCACATCAACGACAAAACAAACAATAGCCACGCATTTGTATGGAGAGCAGAGATTTTTTGGGATGACAAAATGCATATATATTATGGCTACAAGCTTTACAAGCAAGAGTATCGCCAGCACATACTCATCACTTTTACAAATTAAGCCACATGTCATTGAGGACATCACGTGTAGCTAGAATCTCCTGGTGAAGGTGTAAGCCACTCCTACCCTCCTTGGACTTTCCCGATAGAACACGTACTCCGTATAGTGCGCCCATCGCTGTTCTTCGTAATCACCACAATTTCGATGGTTCATTAGGTCCTGAAATTTCAAGTAATGTCCAGAAAGAATGAGTGAGAATGCCAGGAAAGTGAAGAACAGGGTTTGACGAAGCTGACTGCATGAGTGGGCGGAGTGCTGTCTACTAAGGGCATGTTGACGGTGCGGCAAAAGCGGTGTCGCATCATCGCGCGGTAATCTACTATCTGCGCCCACGCTGCATTAAGGTATCTTGCCGGCGGCGCGGCAAAAAGACGGAATGTAGCGCAGCAGTCGCCGGGTGGTGATTACTAGTGGTGACGACCCACTCTGCTCGGCCCACCACCACAGCATTAAACCGCGTGAATGCGGTGCCGCTATGTCGCGCCGACGACAGCTGTCTCTTCCGATGTCCGCGACGTAAGCAGGCGGGTCAGACTTCGCGACGGCATGCGCTCGGTCGGTTTGGCGCGATCAATTCGCACGCTTTCAACTGCATCAATCGCGTCGAACGCGCGATCGATGTGCTGCCGTCGCGAAGTCTGAACGCTGCCTAAGCCCTCTGAGCGACACCCTCAGCAGGCTAACATGTTACTAAAGGATGAAAATATTATTCTGTACTCCCTGCGGGAGTTCAAGGAGAGGGGCATAAGGGAAATAAGTCCACCAGTTGCTTCTGGTCAGTACGCACACCCCTCATATAGAGACTTTTCGTCCGCGACTACTCAGTTCCCGTGCGGAAACTCATTCATCTGCGCAGGTGACGAGCCGTGTCGCAATTTGCCAGAGTAATATCCCACTTCTGCCGACGCAATGTGCATGCGCTGCAAGGCGCCTTGGCTTAGCGACGACAGGCCTAGGCTCCGGCCATACTCGAGCTAGTCCCTCCCTTGTTCATTTTAGAATTAAATATCGGCACTTCAGAGAATTTCATCCATTATGTGATCTAGCCATGCTTCTCTCATGGATTGCTTCTCATTTCTATTCTGAGCCTCTCTGCACTTGCTCATTTGGTGCTATGGGTGCTCAGGGATATTAGAGTTTTTTTGACGGCTTTGCTCTTCTCTTGACCACAATTCCTCTTTCTTAAAGTACGCTGAGTGTCGAACCGTACACGCTAGACGGTTGACGGCGCTCCTTCTCAAACGGGCAATGACGATGGCAAGACCGGCCCGCAAGATGTACCAAAAAAGGGCATAATGCGTGGGGGCGAGGTTCTTGCCAACGCCATTGGTGGAAGGGCTAAATGGGTGTAGCAACACCCCTCGCACGCCGCCCCACGCCAATGACACTGGCAACAACCGCCCACCCCCTGCCATCGTGCCCACCGCCTTAAAAGTCCAGTTTCACCTGCCATCTTATCTCTTCCTAACCTCCGATTTCTCGGACCAATTCCTCGATTCCGAATGCAACGCGTCAATGCAACCTCTCTAAGCGGAGGACAAATATGGACCCCCTCCACAGCGGAAGCAGCGCTCCAACTAACCGGCCCAAACTCTAAGAATTCCATAACCACGCCTTGCTCTTCTCCAGCTGCTCTTCAGAGGGCCTCGGAAATGATGTTAATTTCCGATACCTTTTTATGTCAGCGAAGTTGCTCCTAATAGGACTGAATGTGCTTGGAGACTCAGGAGTTTCCCCAACCGATCGAACACTTCTTCATCGAATGATGAGAAAAGAAAACCCAAATTCAAGGAAATTAGGCTTATCCTGTTCACATCGGCAAAGAAGACCTACGTCACTTTTAATCAGTCTAAATGCTCCTTTACCCGTGCATTTTTCTGATGTCGTTGACCAGGCGGGCTACCGAAAAGCTCGTTTTGCAGTGGAATAACCGATTGTTTCAACTTTAGCGTCCCCATTGCATCTCACGCAGCCTTTAGGGGAGGTTAGGGACAAAGCAAGAAAGGTACCTTCAGGGGAGGATAGGGAAAAGCCAGGAACGGCTCATCTGTGTCCTCTTAAAACACTTTAGATCGAACAAGCTCTGCAAGAGCTGCCAGGGATCCAAATTTGCATTATGAGTGTTGCCCTCTAAACCCTGGAGATGGGAAGGCGCAGGCTGGCTTTGGTGGGGGGGGGGGCACGAAATGGTACTCAAAGAAGCATGTACAGGCTATATACAATGGTACTTAGCCAGGCTTGTACTGGAAGACCTGCGAAGCCCTGTGACCTGGTTGGCTCACTCCAACAATGTCACGGCTTCACAGGAGCGTACAGGTCTGACCAGTGTGAAAAATGTTAGTTAACATGGACTGGCAAAAGAAAGCAGCAAAAGCGGAAAATGCCCCTCCAAGACGAACTGTGCCCACGTTACCCCTGCCACGGGATATGGAGTGCATTTATCATGGCGTGGCATAGTAGAGTCACTCAGTGGCTTCTTTCATCTACGTTTGCGCATTGCTTTCGAGCAAAACTAGGTTTTTTTGACTGCGCAGGAACAGGTGCAGAGCGAAATGTGGTAGCAATGAAGCGAACGCTTTCACTCCTGAACGCGAATGTACAATTGCGTTGCAGAGGATTAAATTACGGTAGAGTCGAAGTGATTAACTCTCACTTGAATTCCCGTCAGAAATGAAAGGGTTTAGTGGGATTGAAAGGTTCAGGTGTCTGAACACGTGATGCGTGCATTTTCTCTAGATGGCTGCTCAGATGCATTCAAGGCACGCCATGGTGATGAGAAACATGTGAGGTTTTTCTTTTCCCTTCGGGGAGAACAAAACCCTATCCTCCTGTCGAGGAATACTCAGCGCTAGGCATGTTCTAGCTTCAATTAAAACTAGCATGTAATGGCAATAGGATACGGTACAATCGAAAGATTACGGTAGAAGCAGTAATCAGAATAAAAGTCATAAAATTTCATTGAAAGTCTGCAAAGTAAGAAGAGAGGTCGTTATGGCATCAAAGTCACGAAGCTAGAAAGATGGGAGACAGCCTTAGTGGTGCCTTCGATAGCGCTTTGTCCTGGTAAGCTAGAGATACCGATTAGAGCCCCACTTGGGTCAAGGGTTTTTGGTCATAACTCACCATTTTTGTAATAATTAAAGCAATCAAATGTGAAGGCCATGCGAAACAGGGCACCTCCTGCCGTTTGGGGGAAAGCTTTGCAAAGTGCGACCTCCCTTGGTACGGCCTTCCTACTGCACCCTCGTTCTCCCCACTTTTTTGAGGGGAAAACTTCAAGTTCTCACCTCTCCACCAGAAAACTATTGTTGAGCGGGAGCGAGCAGAAGCTAAAGAAAAGTTAGCACCAGTTGAGGATCCCAGCGCTTTTTCAGAGACACACGATCCTCTCCTTCCAGCGATCAGCTACGCCCCCCCCCCCTCTTCCTTCGCTTTTAGAAAGCTCGTGTTTCGAATACAGGAACCAGCGAAACCCCACCAGAGCTATTTTTTCCCCAGGGGAGTGGCTTGATCAGTAGCCCCCGGCCCAACACTGCATCTCAGCTGTTTGATATCAACAGAGCTTTTTGTCATGAATATGTACACCCAGAGGTGCCCCTTGGGTGTTTATTACCCCATTTTCTGCTCTCATCCTTCGCAGTTGTTGTTTTGGGCAACTTTTGAGCTATAGCTTGCATGTGGGGCTTTCTACAAAGCACCTTCCCCCATCATGACAACGGTTTTTTGCGAAAAAGGAGAAAAAAAAGAGGAATTTTTGGGAAAAACCCGGAGAAATGGTGGGAAATTAATAGAAATTTAGGATGATGTTAGGCAGGATGAGCGATGGGAATGGTCTAACTGGAGGAGGAAAATTTGTGTGGGGAGTATTTTGCAATAAATTTCTCGCATATGTAGGACATGCCCTGTGCGCTCTATCTTTTTTCCCTTGAGGGTTCTAACGGACGGACCTCTGGGTATTGAGGGGGAGGTGCGATGAGCAAGTCAGTGTTTTTATCCTTCCACACGAGTTTGGTACCTACTTACCGATCCCGGAATGAAAGATGGGTAGGCCCTGTTCAGAGGACTTGAGTTTCGACTCAGATCCACTGCTAACCGGCGCCACTTTTGGACCTTTTCTAGACCTATGGAGTTCTTCCGATCGATTCTGATGTAAGTGGATTTAGAAATTCTAGATGCCAATTTTAAATTGACTTCGTCCCTCGACTTTACCCTCTGACTATGCTTATGGCGTCCCTGGGGAGATTTCTTGAATTACGCTGAATTTTGAATGAAAAAGTGAACAACAGCTTCTAAGCTGTTTTGCATGGCAGTAAACAATCCATATGTTGTGTGGGTTGGCTCACCGTTGGAAAAAAATGTTTTTTTTTATGTAGTTAACCTTTTGATGTACTTTTACATACTCAGAACGCAGGGAGGGGTGTGGTAGAACTCCGGGTCGTCTTTGCTTACGTTATATCAGCTTATGTTATATTTGTCTAAGGCTGATTGTTCGGTAGTATACGTCAAGAAGGATGGAAGTCAAGTCAGAATCTGCATGGCTGACCCACGCAAGTCATTGGGTGGGCCAAATTGCGACCAAAACATCCTACGGTTCTGAATCAGGGCACGTCCTGTCACTGGCGAAAACTTCTATTTTTTAAGAGTTCGACCAGCCAGAAATTTGCTAAGGTAGACCCACACCAACCTCTCCATCCTACCTACCAGCTTGCTGGATTGTTTCTCGCTTTTCCAGTTCGAACCCTCCCCCTCAAAAATTTGCCGTTGAGGTGGGGTGGGATCGCCAGCCACCAAATTGAAGTGGATAGCGCGTGTGAACCAGGAAAAATCAACTGTCAAATAAATTTCCTGTGGCTGATACGACCCCCTCCCCCCTACAGCGGCCATATACTACCCGCGCCGGGATACTCTAGCGTACTGTATGCCCTTTTGAATGGAGGTGGGGCTCACCCCGAAAAGGATAGAGAAACCCGGGAGCGTCATCCTTTATCCACTTATCTCTTAACTGCATTTCAATACCGTATCCTTAGGTTAATAATTGCCTAATCCATTCGTGGCTCAAAAGCAATAATCGTAATCAATTTCCATCAAAGTATTCGTTCATTTTATGGCGCTCATCGTTGCTCTTCGCATCTGAAACGTTCAATTAGAGTGATGGTCGTGGACTTTTCATGTTTCCATAAAAAGGGTAATATAATCCCAGAATGTCTGAAAGTTTTGTAGACGTTTCCCATTTTGCTAGACGTTATTTGCTAGGCGTCACCCATTAGCTGATGACCCTTCTTTCTGAATCTTTCAGGAACTTCAATGTTTCAAAAAATTAAGTGGTGGTGGATTTCGGGAGAGTGAATTCTGTGGGAGAGTTTCTAACGATGAGATCCTTCTTCTAGGCGCTTGAGAGAGGAATTAGAGTCAAGGCACGTCGTACGCTAAGGATTCCCAGTGGGAGTGGTCGTGTTTGGTGACTGGACAGAGTGGGTAGTATTTGCCGGGAGAAATGTGCTTTTCTCGGGTTAATTCGTCTTCATTATGCTGTATACCCCTCCCCTCTCCCGAAAGCAGTATTTCCGGTAAGAACTGGAGAGCAGGAAAATTTTTGGAAAAGTTGCGGAAAAAGTGCTAGCATGGTAGGATTGGAGATGGAAAGGAAGTTGAGCCAGAGAAGATTCCAGAAGGGCAAGACGTTTTCTTCAAATTTCCCGAACGGTGAGACGTGCCATGAGAGTCCAAGTTCACTGCTCTTTCGACTAGAATTTCTGTGGATTTGTTGTAAGTTGTTGGGAATCAGGGCACGTCCTACGTTGAGTTTTTATAGTGAGGGAGTCGTATTTGGTCCCTAGGCAGAGGAGGTCGTGTTTGCCTCTGAGAAAAGAAATGCTTTGGAGTTACGACTTCCCTTAGGTTTTTCCGGTTCCGCGTGTGATGTGTACCCCCTTCCCGGCTCTATGGCGGTTTGTCGGAGAGAAGGGGGAGGGAAGTGTAGAAAGGGAGGAGTTTTTGGAAAAGTCCCGGAAAAGTGGTGGTCAGGTAGGATTGGAGATGGGAGAGGTACCGTACCGGAGGAGGAAATTTAGAAGGATCGCATTTCGCATTTTCTTCGACTATAGGACGTGCCTTGAGGGAATACGGAAATTCCCCTTAGCTGCTCTTTTAATTGCTGTTTTTGCGAATGTGCAAGATTTCCTAGAAGTGAACGCTTTGTTCTGCCCATTGTGACAGGGAAATGAGGCGAATGTGGTGCGCGACTCGATAGCGGCCGTAGGCGGTCGATTGACGACTTGCGTGCTTTGCCTCCTGGCATTCGATGGCCCAATGTCCGCTGAGAATAAAATCAGCTGCTGTGATTCAGTGCCGTGTCATTCCACATGATGATGGGTATCGTAAGAGAAGATGACGCGTTCTCTCGAGGTGCCCAGATTTCCGTTTCTTTAGTTGCTCGAAATTAGGGTCGTTAGGGTCTTCTACGAGTTTCTAGAGTAAGGAAGTAAAAGTTTCTGCTTTAAGGCAGTAACAGAGATGAGTGTTAAACTCTCTCCAAGAAGTCGCAGCAACATGAGAAGTGATCTCGGCCCTGTTCGGCATCGAGGGGGCATTCTGCATGTTAGCTAGTCCCTTTTATTAGCTCATGTTGAATAACAGGTTTTCCTTCGGTGAAACATGTGAAAATCTGTGAAGCTGCAAAATGGTGGGAAATTACCACTTTTTTCCCAGGAATTAACTGATCTTAACAAGATGTCCTGTAAAAGCTTAGCCAAATGCCATCCGGTGCCCTCACCAAGCCGAACTGCGCCGTGACCTCTGTCAAAGTAAAACAGACTTGTGGTTGAACTAATAGGTACTGCCTCAGTTTTACAGTTCTTTCTACGCGACTCACTTACCACTTGTGAAAGTGAATATGCGTGGGAAATGTGTGGGAAGGGATTAGTTTAAGCAATGTTGAGAAAACATAAGTGCTAGGGAATAGAGCTAGCGGTGTTTTTTTCTCGATCCGTTTGTAAAAACCGTCGCGGCGGTTCACAAAATAATGCGAATGTTGCCAAAATCATTAAAAAATACTGAGTCATGGAAAATTTGTTGTTCATAGGTAAATTTTGACCCCAACGTGACCCTCATGTTTATTGAGCTTGTCTGTGGTAGTAATATTCAGTACTGGTATGAATAATGTGATAGCACTCGTCTTAATAGAAACCTATGAGGATGGACCCAGTGCCCAGTAACGATGAGAAATCTCCACGGGGGGGGGTTTACTTGATTGCTGTGTTCAACTTGTGTTAAGGGTAAGGAAGTAGGATATTTGGAGAAAGTAGGGGAAGATTTTATTTGTACCCCCCCCCCCCGGGTAGATATTTTTTGTGAGAAATCGGAGCTCAAGGGAGATAACGTAGGGCTTTCAGATTCAAGGAGTCGTACTTGAATCAGCGTTGAAGGGTAAACGCTAAATGACCACTTTTCGACGTCGTGCTGATGAGTTTTGGGTTGATCAAAGGTCAGAGTGCCGTGGGACCACTTACACCATTACTCGCGTTGATGGGCTTTTTACGAGGGTCTGTCATCAGATGTGAAACGGTGGTGGGAATACCATTTTCGGCGCTGTTCGGCTTCGTAAGGGCATTTCGCACATTCGCTAGAAGCTGCAAAATGACAAAAGTGAGCTACATTGGTAACAGGAATGTACAGATCTTCGCGAGGTGGCTTGAACAGGCTCAGAGCACTATGTTGCCCCCACCAGCTGAACTGCGCCCCATTTTGCACAAGGATGGTCTTGTTACAATCCTCTCACAACCTACGCCCCCCCCTCCACCCCACCGAATAACCAAACCCTGATGAGATTGCCAAGACGGTGACGCCTGCTGATTCCTGCGGCCGTTTCTACTGGTTCCCTAGCTTTCAAAGTCCTGCGGTAAAGGATAAGCTGATATGAATCATTAGTGAAGCAGCTGTTTAAACATGAATTTTCGAGTTCCTTTTTGGTTATTTAAAGCTGGCTGCTGTATAGTTGGCTCAGTTAGAAGCAGTGAGAAAGCTAAAAACAAGGTAGAAGAAAATATTTTCAACTCCTACCCGATCGCTGATGGGAGGTTAGCTCATGTGGATTAGTTCCTAATCTGCCGTGGCCGCGTGAGCGCTTTCTCACAAATGAAAAGAATCTGATGCATTCCCAAGAGAGTAGAAGAGAGAATGTATTGAGAACAATGAAACTGGTGAGAATTCGTTAATGGAAGATTCATGGAATCAGGAAAAAATCTCGAAAATAGCTGAAAGAATCGGGAGAATTACCGTTGTACTGGCTCCACTTAAAGCACCGGCGACAATGGGATGATTAGCAGCCGCGAGTCCGTTAGCACCACTGCAACACGTTGCGACCAATTTGAAGCCTTTTTCGGCCATGACGTCACAGGCCTGAATATTTTATGTTGCAATAATAAATTGATGACTGGCGGCCCTCAGTATTGCCCTTTAAGCGTTCCTTTGCCAGGTTTCCTACATGTTTCAATGTTATTTGTATGCATGGTTAAACACATCAGTTAAGCCTCATCGACTTATGTCGTTGTTTTGAGACTTGGCTCCAACGAGAGCGAGTTATTTAGCTTTTCCCCGCCGAGTTATTTGGCCCCTACCGCCTCTGCCTATGCACTGGCATTGAACATTATTTTCCGTATGTAGCGAGGGCGTTTTCCCCACCTCATTTAACAAATCTCAGACGCCTGCAAGCACGTCATTAAAGCGAAGGCGGAAGTCTGGCTGGCTGTGGGGTTGAAAACCCTTATCAAGATAAATGGTACATACTCGTTCGAGGCATTGATGCTTGAGATAAAGCCGTGAAGTATAGCGCTCGCCATCATCGGGTCCACCAGGATCACGACTTTCGTTCAACGTCTCGCCAAAAACCTCACGGCATAACGTCGCTCTTCCACAAACGAGGATTCGATGTAATTTCCGGAACTTGACGTCTGCTTGGCCGTCCCGTCCGAATGCAAATGTACCTCGGTAGCCAAGAGTAATGTAGCCTCCTGAAATGCAATTTCTATGGACAGTGATTGAAAACAGCTGTGGAATCTATACAGGGCATGTCATGCCGCTGGGAATAATTTTACAAAATGAGACCCTACCTTTCAAAAATTTCCCCTCTGAACTCTTTCCAACCTACAGTCTTCCTGAGCAAAATTTTTTCCTCGGAAATTTGTCTACTTCTCCCCAAAGAATTGCCATGGAGCGGGGGGGGGGCTATAAGGCGCACATGAAACGAGAAAGCCAAGAGCACTATCTACCATTATCCTCCCCAACAAGTCTCTTTCCGGCATCTTTTTTTGAAGGGTGGAACTGACTGAAGATTCGTTTCCAGGGATAGTATAACCTCTTGAACAGCTTGAGCTTGCACGAGCTCGACTCGGAAGCCGCCCGGCGGCGCGCCCAGAGACGCCGGCCAAAATGCCTTGAACCACAATTGCTGAACCGCTCTTCCGATCATGACACCTGCTCAGCAGTTTTTCTATGTCCAAAAGGTCAAACTGCCTATGGAAATGAATTATTACTCAAATCTGAGCTCGTAGGATCGGTAAAAAACTGGGCCGATCTCGAAAGATTGGGGCAGTAAAGGGTAAAAAAGTGCGAAACCGAGAAAAATCGACGACAAAAATTTTTTTCAGCGGCAAGTACGACCCTGCCTCTAAGGAATAAACACGACCCCCCACTTCGCTGTGGACCCCCAATGTACGATGTCCCCTGAATTTGTTTTCCACACGAGAATAACCTAAGTGCTCTTCGCAGTCGATATCCGTCAAAAATCCCTCTCTGTAAATTAAATTTATCAAAATGAGTGCTAGTTTTGCTAGCGCGCCATGTGAGAGAACGCCACATTGATTATTCCGATGGAGCTACTTAAAGAACGATTGGAATAGGCCGATTTATTAGCCCATATTAAATAGTTCAACTTACCAGTCTCGTTTATCGGATAGAAAGCTCCATTGGAAAGTTTTGGTTTCATCGGAGTTAACGTTGTAAGTTGTGGACCAAGTGCCGTTCGTAGCTTTTCGATTTCGTAGAATTCAATTTCATTCTTGAGACGTGCAACGTCTGCGAATCCTTCAGGCAATATTAGCTTCTCTGTTCGTAGATAGTTGAGAATGTGAGAAAATAATTGGCCATCTCGATCGATAAAATATTTGTTTTTGTCGAGTTGAATAATTGCTTTTGGTAGAGATGATGTAGAGGAGCTGGCTATTCTATAGAGTAATGTGTCAGGTTCTTTCATTAACGTTCGTCGAATGGTGCTGTAGTGCGTTCCACCGACATTTAATTCGATAACATCTTCGTCCATCAGCCTGAATGCCAAGCTCTTAATAAATGAAAAGCGTTGAATCGAATGTTTCAAGGCGCAATTCGGCTCAGAGGGGGCATTTTGTGAGTTTACATGGGGCCCCTGTGAAGCTACAAATTGCCTGTAAGGGGTGAGCTTTCAGAGAACTCCGGTGAACTCTAGGAAATGCTACGAAATGTTACGAATTTTTAACTAAATCCACTTTCTGCACAAAATGGCTCACTCTTTCCGGAACCTCCTCCCCCCCCCTCCCCAAACGCCGGGCGCTGTTCGGTGACCGGGGGATGGACCTTTTGCACATTCGTCGCTACACTAGTTCCGGTTTACATGTCCTACTGTGGTGAAACCTGTAAACCCTTGTTAAGACTGGAGCAAGCCCTTCGAGTCACCACGGTAATTATTTCAGCTTTTTTAAACTCTCATGAAGTAGCTCTGTAGATGCACGTTGAGTGAAAGCAGCTAAAGTGCAGAATGCCTCCCCCCCCCCCGTCACCGAACTGCGCCGGATTGCCGTGATAATAGTGGCTCGCCTGAGGCCACGGATGAATCTACCCATGTTTTCTAGCGATTTTTCAAATAATGTCTATATTCTCCCTCGCTGATTAAGCAAATATTGTCATCTCCTTGGTTCACAAGAGTTTGCAGGTCTTCTCAAAATAGCCAGGGAGGGGGACACGAATTAACGTGATGCTTTCCCCTCTAAGCCGATTTGCTCGTGCTTCAATACCGGAATTGAAACCAGAACTGCTAGCGAAAGGATAATAATATCGATAAGATTCGTAAGGTAGAAGTAGCATGAGAGCTATAATATAATGGCTAAGGATGACGAAATAGGGTCATAATGGAGAAGGGGGTCGAGGTAAGTGTGGTGAGCGAGGAAGACAGAGGTGAGATGGTGGTCGTGGTGGTGAAGAGGCTTCGCTGTTACCCGTGTGTGTGGGGCGTGGCTCGCAACTCCGCCTTCACTATCTGTGACCGCCTTGACGCGAGGAATATACTAGTTTTTTCCATTTGGGATAGGAACTTGAAAAATTCTACTCGAAAATTCAATCAATAAGTGTTCTGGGCATTGGTTTCAGATTAGTTACACCGGATTAGATGCGATTCTTGTGCAAACAAGCGCTAATTGCTCCGGCATTTGTCCTGGCAAGAAAACAAAGGCATGCATGGCATGGAATACGCAGCTGGCCGCAGATTAGGAAAACCCTCACGGCTGACTGGCCTAGACACTGGTCGTCGGGCTCTGTTCCTGCCCTTTTTCATGCCCGATTTGGCTCGTCTGCTGCTATCTGCTGCTGCCAATCACCATGCGCGAAGAAGGCTCCATTACGGGAATTGGCTTTCCTTGAATCATCATTGATTACATCTTGCCATCAAATATTCGAACTTAGGTTGCTCGGCGGAGTTTGGCAATGGAGGGGGCGCTCTCACTTCGCGCTCTCACTAGTTGCGGTTTACAAGACTCCCCACGGTGAAACCTGTGAACTCTTGGGAAGCTGGGGCCTGCTCGACGAGCCACTATGGTAAATGCAACTGTATGGTTTTTCATGGTTTTACAAGTGTTGACAGGTTTTCTTGAAAAGAATTGACAGGTTTTTTCACAAGAGTTCACAGCTCTCCACGGGATGGAAGGTGGTAAAAGTGCAAAATGACCTCACCCCCCCCCCTCCCACCCAGTGATCATCACAGCGAGGGGTCGTATTTGACCGCGAGGGAGGGGGGGGGTCGTATTTGGTCTGAGGAAAATTTTTTTGATAGTTGATTTCTCTTGTTTCACGGACGCTATAAAGGGGGAGGGTCGTATTTGGTCGTTGTTGGGAGAGGGACTGCCAAAGATCTATACAACTACTATTTCCGATAGTTGAAAATGATAGTTAACGACCTGAGGGAAGTTGGGAAAATCTAGGAAAGTGGTAGGTAGCATGGGGAGGGGGTCGTATTTGAGGATAGAATTAGGGGGTCGTTTTTCAGGAATGATCACAACGCGATGGCGTGCCCTGCCCGCTTCCCCCCCCCCCCCCCCCATCGTCGCCGAACTGGCCCATTGTTGTTTCTGCTGTGCTATGTTGACTTTCGGAAAGATCTTGCCTCTAAATTGGCTTATTGCTTGGACCTAATTCTATTTGGACTATGAACGAATTTTCGTCCCCGAATCTCTGTGAGCCCTGAACGAAATTTCGGAGCTTGCTCTTTTTTCTATGAAGGGATACAATTACCAAGTTCGCGCTCGTCATTAGCGCTGTGTGGGTGTGATATATGGACTTCCATAGAAAATAATGCCATGCAAGGCGAGACATATACACTAACATTTATGTTGAATTTCAGTGTACTCAGTGGTACGTGAAGGACAAGACCACGGCTCGTCTCATTGTGGAAACTGGTCTACCACATCGTCGTACGTTCGTGCCATGGACCGAATGTGTACCTCGTCACTATCATGACATTGCTCAGCGCTTCCGCAGAGCGCAGGATATTGTGAGTTATCAGAAGTTGTTTTATTTGATGAGGATGTGTCTTGGAAGGGGTTACACGATAGCGAGGCTGAGTCTCACAGATAAGCTCTCAGCCTCACAAGCTCACGTCATGTTGTTCAATCAGGAAAAGAATCAAGAGTGGGATATGTCCTGATTAGGGCGATTTGATTGTCTCATGTCAGAATACGTTACGCTCACTCGGGGAGAGGGTGTAGATGAGCAGACATGACGTGGCTCGGTTCGAATGAAGTAGAGGTTAAAAGAGTCATCTTTGTCGTGGAGTCAGAGCACGTTCTGCCTTAGTGGGGACTTTTTCACAAAATACGCCCACTTCAGGGTTGCTGGTACGGAGCCCCCTCTCCCCTTCGCGCCAGCCCTAGACCTAACTTTGTTCCAGAGTTGTTTTTTTTCAAATATTCCCCAGTTTTTCCTCTAGAAACACAGCGGGAAACATTTTTTCGAAGCAGACCCGACCACCTTCCCTCTCTCCTCCAGAGACCGAATACAACTTCCCCAACACTGAAAATTTCTTCCTTTGGTAGACCAGCCATTCGCACCCCCCATCCTCCAAACCATGTTCTTGAACTCTCCCAACTTCCTGCCACTTTTCCGCATTTCCAAAGTTTTTCCTGAAGTTCCCCTAGTTGTTCTCTAGAATTCTGCCATCGAGCGAGGGTAGGAGGCGACTGGAAACGGTTTTATCACAATCGGATGCGAACGTCCTCCCTCCCTTCAGCGACCGAATGCGATCCCCTCTCTGGTGATATGAACCCCACCAACGCAACGTCCGACGTTCCCGGTCTTCATTCGATCATTTTCCTTAGGGCGTGTGTCACGTGGTTCAAGGATGGGACGTGAACCAGGGTTTCATGATTGATGATAGTGCAGGGTTTCCATTAATGTTACATGATTAAGCTGCTAGACACCGTTTACATCGGCGTTGCGCTCTTAGAGGCCAATTTTTGCTCTTCAATTCAGTTTCATTTGAGAATTTGTTTGAAAAGGTGTACTTTTTGATTAAAAATTGCGTATGTCGCCGACAGCTTGTGGTTAAATTGCTATTCGTGTCTGCGACAAACGAGCATTGAAATCATTTTGTCACGGAAGCCAAAACGGAATGCATAAGTTGACATGTCTGAGGGCGAAGAACTGTCCCGATATTCGGGGAAAGGGATATGCGAGTAACCAGCCCATAAAAACTTATAACGATCACTCATCGCTATTGAAGCTGCTGATTGCTGAATCATGTTTCTGAAGAAGACCCAGGTCCGAGTGATGGCTGTGTCAAGGGTTTTGTCACCAGCTCACCATTCTTATGTTTACTTTCCCGAGGCTCAACAAAATATGCTCTGCCCAGCGTTCATACTTCACGGCATGAACGATTCGGACATACTACTGCGA
>MU966790.1:28280-45533 GCA_036418165.1 Cooperia oncophora
ACCGGGGTCTCCTTTGTACCTATACCTGTAAGGCTATGGCACAAAATGCCATTGAGCTGAGAAGGCAAAGGAGGCCCCGGTAGCGTAATGGATAACGCAACCGCCCGGTAAGCGGGAGATGCGGGTTCAAGTCCCGTCCCGGGTCCGACTTTTGCCAATATCTCAGCATTCTTGTGATAACTTACGGAGCGCGCACTGCGGCGTTGAACAGCAGTTATCAAAACTAAAAGAAGCCAGCAGCGTCAACACATAAGACGAATTTTCGTGAAATTTGTGTAAGATATGGAAATCGGGCACACGCATCCAGCCCTGGGAGTTTCGGAGCAAACGGTGCAGGTCAAGATTTTCATCTTCGCCACTGCTGGTGGAGTGGGGCAGGGCTTGTCGTCCGTCGGCGATCCCCAGCGATATGGGTCGTATTTGATCGCTGGAGGGAGGGGGTTTTTCCTCTGCAAAAGCCCACCCCCTTCCTGTCAAAGGCAGGTTTTCGAAAGAAAAGTGTAGAATTCATGAAAAAACCCGGCGCTGTTTATTGAAGAGGCATTTTGTATTATATGTAACTTAAATTGGCTTCCCTGTTTGCAAATCACTCTGGTAAAACTTGTGAACGCTTGTGAAGCTGGAGCAAGATCGTCTAGCCACCATCCTAAAACGTGTCAACTCGAAAAAAGGGTACCTAAATGGGTTGGCAAATGTATGAAAAGCAGAAAGCCTTCGTCGATAAACAGCGTCTGTCTCGGAGGGTAGGATCGTACGTGATTTGGAGAAATTTCACGCAGTTGTCAAATTTTCTTTTTCTATTCACGCTTACATATACATTTCCCTTCTTTCTCTCTTCATTCGCTATAGCTGACGGAAAAATTAGAAGCGCATCTGGGAAAACAGTACCGTTATTTCTGGTGAACAGTCAGATGTGCCTACCCGTACTGCGCTCGACAGCAAATTCTGGGAACACTTGGCAAAATGCTAGCTGGGATGGGGAAGGCATGTCGCATCAGAAGGAGGAATTTCGTTGGTATCGCCTTTTTCCGGAATTTCTGCAACGCCATGACGTGCCGCAAGGGGTTCGGGGGACCTCACTCGCTGATGACTTTGAAACAAAAGGAGAGGCCGAGAATATATTCTAAAGTGACCTACAGCAAAAAAAGTTGGATGAAATATTGTCCTGTTACTGTGAAAACAGGCAAAATTGCCCGTGGCAGGTCAGTTTGGAACAGAGCAGACAGCTGTGGTTATTCAGAGTTCCAAATACTTGCGCACGACTTCTTTCTTTTCGTTTTCCAGTCTGAATGCCCCACGGGATTCCAATGTCACGCACTTTTACGTCAGCGTAGAAGTACGCACTTAAGCTTCCATAGGAGGGTTTGATGAAAAAGTTTCTGGGAATTCGGGAGCACTGAGCGAATGAAAATGGGGATTTATAAATCCAGCGGTATCTTCTCTGAATTGTCCCGGTGGAAATTATCTCAGAACCGACGCGCAGGGTATACACGTAGCTTAGCTCAAGCTTTCTTAGCTTTCTGAGCGGAAATACTTTTCTGCTTAGGAGCGATATGCTGCAGCTTTCCGAAATTCGCTTCCATCAGCAGCACCTCCCACGCTGGCCGTGGGAGGTGCTGCTAGCGGGTCTGTGCCTCTCATTAGGTGTTCACCCTTCTTCTCCGTTATCCTGGAGAGGAGGGATGCATCAGTGAGAAAGGCGCAACAGTAGACCTGGCTCCACCCACACAATCAGCGTGGAATGTGCCCTCGAGTCGGAAAGGCGGTTCTTCCGAAAGTGGGAGTAGTTTGCTGGGCTTGGGATTCAGTACTTGAAGAACCTCTCAGATAGAGTCTTGTCTAAGACCGTCTTTCCGCCTCAAAGGCGCATTCCACGCTGGTTCCCCTAGCCAAAATCATTGGAATGAGCTCTGGGTTGCCACAGAGCACGAATTCACTAAAGAATAGTTCGGTGTTTTTAGTGGCATTTAAGCACTGCGCCATCTCTGTCCCTACTCCGGTATTATAGGGATTATTGGTCATTAGCAGTACTATATAGTGATTTGGTGATTCCAAGCGTCTGTTTTTGTGAATATGATTGATTTTTCAAATAATTAATCTGTCACCCGTCCTATCTCGTTTAAACGCTCATAAGTTTGAAGAAATATTGGCACATTGCTCAAACCGCGAACTTGAGTGATGACGGCTCTAGTTATATGACCATGAAAACCTGTTCCGGCAAAATTTATTGCACATGATGCTCAGCTGGGATGGGCAGTAAAACTTTTTCATAAAAGCCGCGAGATTGGGGAACGAAACCCCAAATTATATTAAGACTACAGCCTTGTTCGCTGCGAATGATGGGCATGTTAGAGGGGAGGCTGACTTTAACTGGCAGCAACCCTTTCTCCACTACTTGTGGATTTTGGCAGAAGACACCAATTGGTAGAGAACAGCCTGGCGCCTCCTCAGCCCCTCTGACGCGCCCAGGCATCCACTGCGCACAAGACGGGCTATTTTCCTTTCAGTGAAGTGCGTTTCAGCCATATTATAAATAGCCACCTCAAATTACGCACTCATAGGATCGCTTTACGGAATAATGAAGAGTTTTTAGGCAATTTCTTTCTAGGACTGCAGGAAAAAGAGAAAAAAAAGAAATATGAGCTGGTGTTTTTATAAAGGAGCCTATTTCGTGAAGAGTTTTCATAATGAGACGAAATAAAGGGAAATGGGGCGCAAGTCCGCTAAGGGGGGAGGGTTGAGGACGTAATTGCTACTAAAAGGGCACATCCTACCTTTCTGGAAAGTGAGAGTACTTGAAGGTTTATAAAATTGGATACTGGATGAGGATGAGTGGCTCTTTGGCGATGACAAGGTGCAGGAATACTTCTGTACAACTTTCTTTTAGCGCTTTCTTGGCGCCATATCGTATTCCAAAAGGCATACTGATCAAGCGCACCTCGTATCCCGAACATGGGGAGGGTGTGGCTGAGTACTTGATTTGAGTGTTGGTGGCTGCGCTCTTGATGGGATTTTTTTATTTCGAGACAGTGACAGAGAAATGGCAAACAGACAGAGAAATGAACTACGCCGCCACGCCTCCCCATCTTCGGGGTATGGGATGTAAGTAGGGAAGGATCCCATAGGGTGAGCCTGCTTTGCTTGGGTGCCGAAGTTCACAGGTTTTAATATTCAAGCGAGTGGTCTAATGACTAAGGAGAATGAATAAACAATGAATGGCCTGAAAAGTACCTGCATTAATCAATTCTTAGAAATGCGTAAAGTATAAAGCCTTTAGTTTCCAAGTCATTGCCTTGCTAATTTATCCACGGGAGAAAGGAAGGCTGGAGGCGGATGCTCTGATTGCCGTCTTACTGTAAGAACCTTTGGAAAAAACTTGCTTGTCTGTAATCCAATTTTCCTCAGAATTTACCTTAGTTCTTCCAGGATGTGCATAGGGAAGGAATGGGTCCAGTAAGGTAAAGGTGCTCCATGCTAGGATAGGGGGGAGGGGGTGGGGGGAGGGAATGGGGTGGAGAGGATTCTTCATACGCTATGGGATCCCATCAGTATTCTAGTGGCCAGCCCTGTGCTATGGGATTCGACTTGGTCTGAAAAGAGGGTGCTGGAGAGATGGAAGGTACATTTCCCTGTTCCCTGACCGTAATGGCCACTTCTTTACCCAGTGCCTTCTTTCACAGACAGGACGCGTCCTAGGATTGGGCGAATTTCTGCAGAAGACGACCTTTCTTCCTCTCGACAGGGCACGCCGTCGTTGTGATGATCCTAACGGGGAGGTCGCATTTGACCGTTGTTGAGAGAGGTGAGAAGGGAACTGCCAAAAATCTATACAACTACTATTTCCGATAGCTAAAAATGATTGTTAAATCCTGACGACCTTCCCCCCCCTTTCCTCCCCCCGCTCGGCAGCAAAATTTTGGGGAAAACGAGAAAGATTTCGGAAAACCTGGTAGGAGGTTACAGCAAATTTGAGAAATTTTCCTGTTTCACCTTGGGGATATACCCCCTCCCCCCTTCCTCTCCGCTCGACGGGAAATTCTTGGCTGAAAAACTGGAAATTTTTCGGGAAAAAATGGAAAAAGTGGTAGGAAGTTGGGAAAATCTAGGAATCTAGGAAAGTGGTAGGTAGCATGGGGAGGGGGGGGTCGTATTTGAGGATAGAATTAGGGGGGTCGTATTTTTCAGGAAATGATCACAACACGGTGGCGTGCCCTTCCTCACGACTGCCCTCCTCTGTAAGACCCTTCCGCCTTCTCCTACCTAATCTTCATTCTTTCAGCTTCCTAGAAAGAATTGATTGATGACTAGCACTTTATCTCTTACTTATAAGGTTTCCGGGTTGTGGGTAAAAGGCTCAGCCTCAACTGGAGTTCGACCTCCAGTATCTATCTTCAATCCTGTTTTGAATTTTTCGTCTTCACTAGATATTCAATGCTGTGAACATACCCGAGAATAACTACAGTTTTTCCCAGAAATTCTGCAAAATTTCCGCTTAAATACGCATTTTTGTGTTGTTTCAGGATGTTGCGAAATGTGTTTAATTGCAGGATCTACCGGAATGCGATACGCTGTTGCGTGAGATGACGAAGCAAGCAAAAGAGCTTAACGATCGTATAAATGCGTACGAGGAACGAAAACGGAATGAACAAGCATTTATTGTATGTTTTTTGTGTTGGCAGCTATGCTTTTTTATTTCAAACGGAAATGCGAGTCTCAATCACCCGGGGGTGGTTGTTTTGTGCCGAACGTCAATAGGCTCTGTTGCTGACATGTTTTGTTCATTCGTTGAAATATGGCCGCATTCAGCATGCTTGCGCCATTTGTAATAAGTAGGTATAGCAGGGATATCAATCCCCAAAGGAAATTTTAATAGATACATGAATTTGGATTCAGCATTACTCAGTTGTTTGTGAAACGTTGAAACTAGAGCTACAGTCTTGCTCTCTAAGGCATAGTGAATGGGTGGGGGGGGGGGAAGTAGATCGCTTTGGTAAGGACGCCAGCATGTTCTCCACTAATTGTTGAATTGGACAAGCAACGAGAATTGGTAGAAAACGGGCTGGCGGGGAAGAGCTTTTCCCAATATAACCATCTCTCCTCCTCCCGTTCTTGGATTAGCGCGTTGTGTAAAATAGGTGCTAAATACACCCTGCCCCCTCCCCTCAATTCCTCTTTCGAACAACCCCTTTTACATCTACCTCCCATCTTGGCAACTTGCGGCCATCCGTAAGTTTGCCGTCTGGCTATGTGGAGGAGAGGGGGGGGGGCTAAAGTGTAAGAAGTAATAGTTTTGTAGAGCCATCAACTGCCGGGCATACTTGAAGCGGGAAAAATCAACAATAGGGAAATTTTTTATTGGCCTCGATTTTTACACATTTTCTTTCTTAGGTTCTTTCTTTTTCGCCCTTACTGGAGCCTGAAAAGTTTCTCTCGAAGCTAAACATGACCCCTTCCAAACTGCTGAGTACGACCTTCCATTGTGTTTACGCGACAATTATCTGCTGCATCACTTGGAGGCCTGCACTTTATTCTTAGTTGTGGATATACGCCTGAAATAAAAAGAAAAAAACAGAAATTCAGTCCCCCCCAACATATGTGACACTTTTTCTCTCACACATTTCCATCTCCCATTGCACGGCTCCGTCCCTTCCTTTCTATACTTGGGAGGTCCTGAGCGTGCAGATATCCCCTGCTTGCAGCTTTTACGAAGAGTAAGAGGCCATATGTTGACGGGTATAGTAACGGTTGTTATTCTAGAAAAGAATTTAGGATAGACATAGGAAGTGCGGAGGAGGAAAGATGGGGCATTTGGACAGTCATTTTTGATGATTTGTGGGACAAGAAGCCTCCAAGTAAATCACAAGCTGAGAGGGGAAGAAATGACGCGAAAATTAAGTCCGTACAACACCATAACTTATTGGATGCGATGTAGCCTATACAATGACTGGTGGAGGCAAACCGATGTGTAATTCAGCGCTTTTTGTCCTTCCTGACGAATTTGCTACCAGTTTTCCGTCCTCGCAGGGTAGAAGGCTTGGTTGGCTGCGAAGGGAGCCGATCCCGGAGAGCGCGCTAGCTACTTGCTATTACACCACTTCTTCCTGAAGTCTGAGTGTACAAAGCGCATTCGGAAGGAAGAAATCAACAATGAGAAAACTTTATGGCATTATAGACTTCCCCTCACCCTCCCCTCCCTCCCCCTCCCGCTCTCCCTCCCCTCCATTTGGTTTGACAGAGCGCATGTTCTGCCATGACTAGATAACCAAGAGCAGCAGGAATCAAGGCTGAACAAAGGCGGGTAAATTATAGGAGGTCTTAGAGGAGCAGCTGCCACTTCCTCAGTTGGCTATGCTATGGATAATGGCGAAATTATCAAATTGATAACCGGGATGTGCCGTGCATTCAAGTTCCATTTTTTGTGGTGTGTTTAAGCGGGGCATGAGAGGCGGGAGGGCTTTTGTTGGGCTAGGGTGACACCCGCTTCATACTTCGCAACGTATAATTCAGTAGTTGAATAGTCGGCTGCGTCTGACCACGCTCCATCGGTAGTCGTTGGACCGCTAAATCTGCTAATTTAGTCACAGTTACGCTGGAGCGTGGTCAAACGCGCGGCTAATTCAATTTAACTTGATGACTTGTTGGACTAAATTAGCAGATTTAGACGTAATTTGACCTAAATAGCAGCATTTAGGGCGGTTGACGCTAAATCTGCTAATTTAGTCACAGTTAGCATCACAGTCTGTTGGGCTTTGCAGCGGTACAACATTTGGCGTTGGAGCGCTCTTTGTCGCAGTCGCAACTCTGAGTTGCGAAGTATGTAATGAAACGCGCAGATCCCAACCCTGTCCAGAGCGAGTCTCGAGCCACTGCGTGATTTTATTCAGTTGCAGTATCAAGATGACCCATGGTCTTTAATAGGTGTGCGCCCTGGGACAGAGAGACATCATGCCAGTTGAGGGAAAAATTGGATTCACCCAATTTCCTCTCTTTTTCGTTCTGCCTAACTGTTCGCCTGATTGAGCAAGAATTTTACATTGGCAAAACGGCGTTCTTGTGAATAGAAAACAGCCTATTTTTGGGTTTTCGCGTCCTCTAAAACAGATTTTCTCTTCTGGGCGATACGTGATGGGGAAGTACCCCTTTGGGAGGGAGCGCCTCAGCATTCATTTGAATCACGATTTGCTGGCTAAACTGAATACCCTACAACGGTATAATAGAGAAGGAAATAGACAAGCGTTTGCCATGGGCGAACTACCACATTTGCACTCAACAATACCAATGAACTCGTTCCTACAGTCGTCATCCGGGCACTTGATTAGGGCGACAAGGGTCGCCGACGCGGCTGCGGCGTGTCGTGAGCGTGGCGATCGGCTGTTTACAGCCTATTTTAGCCATTTTCTTCCTGATTTACACTGTTATGGCTGCTTTTCTCGAGACTAGTTGTCCTTGTCTTCACAAGGTAAATTGTCACATTGAGATTCCTCTGTTTTTTTTGTGCACAATCAAGCAGACAATTTAACAAATACCTGAAAAAAATCGCAAAAACACTGTTGCAGAAACCAAAAGAGTCCCTATCTTAACACACTTTAGAAAGGCAATAAAACAACTTACCTTGAAAAAAATAGAAAATATACTGGAAATAAAGGAGAAAATGGACGCGCTGCAGCAGGTCGCAACCCTTGCCGCCCTGATCAAATGCCCGGATCGCGGCTGTACAGTGCAAACCCCTTTCTCAACAGGATTACAGATCAGGACCGTGTAGAGAACTTGCTGATGTTTTTTCGAAACTGTTGTGTGCGGAAGCAGTAGCGAAGGAAGAAATGTAGAAAAGGAGAGGAAGGAAGTTCCATTCAGAAGAAAGCCTGAGGAAATCAAATCAAAGGCCTGCGGTGCACAGGAAATGCTAATTACATGTCTCGCTTTTTTTATAATGGAGAGGTTCATTAAGAAGGGAGTAAGAAGGTAAGAAAAGAGAGAGGAGTCACTAGGAGAGGAAAATTACTCCTTTGTAAGAAGAGGTAGCTTTGGGTGATTACGCTTGGTTCGGTTTCCCTTTGTGCCATAAAAAGTCACTGGTAGAATTTTGGTTCCGCAAAACTCGCTAACCCTTCTTTTAAGCATTTAAGGAGATTGGTCGGCGATCTCGATTAAGTGGAGGGGAGGCATTTGAGAGAGCGTTTCCTTTGGGTCAAACTGGGTCTCCGTCATGCAAAAATCCTCTTTTTTATAGAAAGAAAGAGGTAAGTTGATTCATCTGAAGCGCTTTTCCTTCGGAGCGTAGCCAAGAATCCTCATTTCCCGGGTCTTCATCACGGTAGTCCCTGTTTTCCCAAGGGGTTCTACAAATGCTTCAAATCCTTGGCTGACTTGTCTTTATCTTACTCATTCACTAATGAAGCGTGCAGTAGCGGGAACGAATGAAACTGGTAGTGAAAAAACCAACCGAAGTGAAAAATAACTAAAAACTTCGAAAGTAAAAAAAACTACTTCCAGAACTAGTGCTTCAATGGGCAAACACTTTTACCTCGATCTTTTCAGCAGTCTAAGCCTCTGAGATCGCGAAAAATTGTTTCCAAAGCTTTTACTTAACTTCAACGCCCTCTTACGCTTCGAAGATGACCGAGACTACAGGTCCTGCACAGAATGAATGGCGCGGTACTTGCGGACGTCCTCTACATATATCGTCCCCGCTTTGCGACTCAAATTGGAGGCGCTGTGCAATCTTCAACTTGTGGCGGTCGCAGCGCCCCTGTGACTCAAGCTAGGGCTGCGAAAAGCGGTCTTAGAGATCGCGGGCCAGACTGATGTTCAGGGAGGGACGTCTACGAGTTGGTTGAGCACGGGGTCTGCCTTCAAGGTTTTCCCCCTGACAAAAAGCTTTCCTGGGTGAAAAAAACAACTTCAAAAAATGCAAATCCTTCAGGAGCGGGAATATAACATCATTTCCACAGGAAGAGGAGCTTTACTATGCGAAGGCAGGAGTTAAATCGCATTTAGAAGCGTAGAACTTCAGTGGCAGATGACAGTTGCTATGAAACGGAGCAGCCACTGAAAAATTTGGCATGGAAGTAGAGTTTCTCTCTACCAGAAACGCACTAGAATGGTGCTAGAGCTTCGATCCAAACTTGAATTACCCAGAAGGAAGCGAAATAGTGAAAAAGGGCAGAAATAGTGCGCTTTGGCTGTCGCGTTTAAACTGATGTTTTGAAAGGAGGGCGTTGAATGAATGCCAAAAAGAAAGAGTTTCCAGATGGTTTGCGTCATGCCACTTTTCGTTTATTAGAGTTTCAAGTGTGTGCATGGCGGCGAGCTGAGCTGTGTAACGGCGAAGAAATGTGCCATTCATTTTGAATTTCCATGTATGTACTTGGCGCAGTTCGGCTTAGGAGGTGGGTGCACCTTGTGGCCTCCTAATTCCTACCAACGTGTCGAACCATCAAGTGGAGACGTGTGAAATCTTGTGAAGCCATGAAGTGATACCAGATGAGGTTTTTGGAGAGCACTTGTTAACTTTTGCAGAGAAAACCTAACAAGTTACCTCTTGTAAAGAATACCTGTCAGCTTTTGTAAACCAATGAACACGACGATGGGAGGGAGCGAACAGCGGAAGTGCGAAATGCCCCCCCCCTCTCCCACGAGCCGAACTTGGCCCAACTTTTTATTGTCCAGCTGGGTAATGGTCTTTATGCGGTAGTTAGAATAATTGTCCAAGATTTCTATGTCGAAACGATCGGTAACTAATTATAGATTGCAGGTGCAACCACTGGCTAGTAATTAGAAAGTAGTTTGTTAGTTCATAGATGACATACGTAAGCTCAACCTGTCTAGAAAGTATGTCGACGAGAAGAGAGAGCGCATATTTCTTACTGGAACGCTTTATGATGTTTCTCTTTGCAAACTTATCGATTTCGAGAAAGGACCTGGACGGGAGACCAACAGTCCTCTCCGGAGTATCTCGCTTGCGAGGCCTCTTCGGGTTGTAGGGCTATAGCTTGAAGCTCCTTGGGCGGATTTATCGTTGTCTTATGTCATAAATGAATGGCACCTCTGAATTGGCACACTTCCATATTCTTCGGCAATGAGGAGCTCACCAGAGGTGAATATTCCATCGATTCTTCAGACACACGACACTTGAAAAAACGCCCGCCGCAATGCCGCCATACTTCTCTATATTTCTCATTTTATTTATTTATTGTATTTATTTATTATTGTCAGCTTGTATACACTTGCGAATGCGCACGCTATTTTACGTTTGGGCTTCTTTAGATGCGCCATGATTCAACTTCCATTCGGAGTTCTAGTGCATTTCGGGCCGACACTGTTTAATTAAGGAGGTCTTAGCCATAGCTCGTCCTAGTAGAAAGATGCGAATCTTGTTATCCTCGCCACCCTCCGTTTCGCAACCACCGTGTCTGACGTCTAACGAAAAATTGGTCTACTGAGGTGACAGCATGGGTCCCACACTCGATTCGCCAAGAAAGGATCTCCTCACTTCATGTAATATTACACCTCCCATTTGAACCCATATGCCTCGTATAATCAGCGAATGTCACGTGCTTTAGAAATGGCACGTCCCTGCCAAATCTGGGGAAGTTTCTGTCCAACATAATCCCTTTCCGGCTTCTTCATAGGTTTATATATGCTACGACAAGCCATCAGTTTTCCCGATTTTCCTCTCCTTATTGTCCCTTTATACCAGTTTTTCGAAAATGTTTATTGTTCGAAGCTGCGGAGGGAGGGGCTGGGCGAGGGAAGTAAACCATTAACTCAAAATAAGAAAACCAAAGAAAATCAACCCAAAAAATTTTCATTTGAATGCGTATTTTCCCCCTCCCCCTTCAGCGAGCGGGTTCCGAATATGATCGCGCCCTCGCTGGACAAGATCCTAAATTATGTGCCCCAGTTGGTACACCAAATACGACCCCTCATCCCACGTTGTGGATCCCCAACGTGCTACTTGCCCTCGATATAACACTTCAGCAAGAAGCAGATGGGTCTCTGTTTAAAGAATTTTTTTCGAAAAAAAATGGATCATACTTGGCAAACTGAGCTGTAATGTTGTGTTATTGTATTTATACTCGTTCTGATTTTTTCCTATCCACTTGATTTTTTATTTGTGAGTGATTTATTTTTACATTCATCTTATCGTATTCTCAATCATTCCTTAATGACTAATTGAATTTTTACCCTGTCAGTGTAGTACTTTTCCTTATGGTTTGATTGTTTGTATACCTTCATACGACTAAGAACTGAACAAAACAATCAGAAAGCATTTGGGATAAGAAAAGCAAGTTGTCTGCAAACAAGACAACATATATGCAAAAGAAAAGCGATGCTGGACCGGGTGTGAGAGTTTGAATAGGCTTCCGTCCTTGTGACAGCTGGTCTATCAGGTGTTTTCGCCCCTTAGGGCAGGTCGTAGAATATGTCCACCTCAAAAGTCTTGGGCCTCGATTATGAAGGAACATGCCCTGCTATTGGATGAGATGTTGTTTTGAGAAATCGCCAGATCACTCCTCGGTACACTCCTCGCTCCATCCTGTCTACTGTCTTACTAGTTTCTTCCAACTGCTTAGCAATTTCCTAAGTTTGTTCTGGTTTTCCCCGAAAAACTGAAAACTGCTGACGAATAGGAGTGAGCGGCGCGGAGGGAGCTTTTATCAGAACATATTAACACGCTAAAAAAACTGAGAACAATTGAAACCCTTTCGAAGTAAAATAAGGCCCCTCTACAGCGGTCAATTACGACGATTATCCCCCTCACCGCTCCCCCTATCCTCATCGCTGACGGGTCCCACGCACGACTATCGCCCTGGTTGTGACATCTAGGTGTCAGGCGACAGTATTGACTCGTTTACATCACGGCCTACATTTACGAACTTAGTTCCAAGGTGAATTAAAGGTTCAGTTCTCAGTTTGTCTCCTCGAAAGATACTCAGGTATATATTGTTGTGGTCGGGGTTGCAGCAATGGGAACTGACACTTGCGTAAATCTTCATTTGTTAAGTTCTCGAGGAGGTTGTTGAACAACGTGAGACCAGGGCGCTGCCTGGCTAATCGGTGTTCTCAAATCAGGTCAAGTGGCGGGGGGGGAAAATTAGCACTTCAACGCCTTCCCATGACCGTGTCCGACCCATGATGTAGACAGTCTTCTCGAGTTGACAGACTTTTTACCATGTTGGCTTTTGAAGAGCTTGCTCTAGCTTCACTAGTTTAGAGGGTTCCACAAGAGTGAGACTTGCAAACCAGAACTACTGAAGAAACGAAAGCGCAAAATGTCCCTTTCTCCCCCCCCCCCCCACCACCGCCCGGCAAACTCGCCTGAGACCAATCCTACACCTCTACGGTAGGCGCCCTTCAATAAAAGGGGATCAAAAGTGAGAACAGATAGTTTATCGTGTGTGGAGGTATTCCCCCATTGATCTCCCACAGTGCATGTTTCTTTACACGTAGGGCTTTAAGCCTAAAATTATACCATCTACTGTTTTGTTTTGGGGCTAAACGTTCAGAGTTGTCTCTGGGGGTTCCTTGTTCGAAGTTTTCGTAAAGGATCCATTAGAACTGGGGGACTCTGCATAATTAAACCAACATTTTTGGTGTTGTAGCTACTCTTGGAGGCAAGTTAAAATAATGGGAATTTTTACTATAAAAGAGAAAGTGAAAATAGTCAGAGGGTTCGGAGGAAATCATGCAAAAAAAAACTTGAAGGTTCCAAAGTTCTAGCTGTCTGGCAGGGCTGATATCATACCTAAAACTGTTGTGACTCTCGGATGAGCCCTGTGCTTCTAGAGATCGAGGGAAATATGTGGAGCCTTCTCCCAAGTAAACCTAGTATCAATTGGACCCGGGAAAGTGGGAAGCTGTTGGGAGCACTTCGGCTTGGTGGGAGCAACTAATGGTACTCAGCGAAGCTCGTGCAGACCAACTTGTGAAGACCTGTAAATTCCTGGGCTGAAGTGGCTCGTTCGTACCACTGTGCACCTGCGTTTATTGGCATCACACAAGTCGGACCTGTAGCTAACATGAATTAGCAAAAGAAACAGAAAGGAACAAGCGGAAGTGCAACATGTTCTTCTCCCTTCACCCCTCCAAGCCAGACAGTGCGGCTTGTACCAAGCAAGATTGCAGCTCTGCCAGCGGGTCACTTACCGCTGCCCTTTGTGAAACCAGTAAATCGTCTGTTGTTAGCCGGTCGTCCCAGACGTATTAACACTCGGAGCAACGTTTTATCAGATTGCTTTCAAACGATTGAGAAGAATTGACTGGCGAAAAATTGTTCAACGAGAAGAAATTTGTGGATTTGGCGGCGGCCATAACTGAATTAAAATGGTGGCATGGGTAGCTGAAAATTTGCTAGACAGCGTTTGCTGACGTTTATGGACGATTTGGCTTTGGAATTTGAACGCGTTGTGAAGTCTCTTCGTTTGGATGGGATAGGCTGAATAGGTGGCTTATTAAAGGCATAAGGCACGATAATTTGGTGCTCGGTAGTAAGTGATAGCATGCTGATAGTGGCTAAATAATGGGCAAATGGCGAAAAAGCGAAGCGAAATGGTCAAAAACCTGCAGAAAAGCCTTTGTTCTACACGACTCAGAAAGCAATTTCGGACGAGTTTCCGTTGGCATCGTGCCAATAACCGCTACGGTAGACACGGCTGCATGGATGTACTCATATATCTATGCAGTCGGGCATTTGTGGGCGGGCGGACGCGGTGGACCTCTGGATCGGTACGTTGCAGCTTGATAGGGCGCAAGGGTACCTTCTTTGGAAAAGGCGCCACGCAGCGCCTGCTCAAGGACGCCGAATTCTATGCTGCTAGGCGTATTAATCCGACACGTCTTGTGGATTTATCGAGCCACTCGACTTTAATCCGTCTTGTGACATGGGACTGAATCGATATGTATGTTTTACACATGGCATCGTTCGTCATTCGCAGTATGTGAACCAAAAATTATTATTATTTATTTGGAAAAAAACCACACTAAGCTGGGAACTGGCAAGAAACCCATTTTTCAAAAGTAAATGCTAGGGAAGTTTTACCTACATTTGAGTGCTTTTGTATAGGATTCTGTAGACTTTTTGCGTTCTGTCACATCCAGACTGAGACTGTCTCATACATTGTTCTTTGATATCTATCGTTCTACAATTTGAGGAGAAATTAAGGTGACAGGTGATTAACAGGTGATAACAAGGCCTATAGGGTGCTCACAATGATTGTCCAGTCTGACGAGTGCTAACAGGTGTGCCCCCCCCCCGCCCAAGAACGCACGTCCTTGTTCCAGAACTATATGAGGTCAGAATAAAGCAGTATTTGAGCATATGAAGGCAAGCTTTCGAGAGGGCGTGACACTTTCGCCAAACCGATGTAAAGTGTACTTTTTGTGAATTGTTTGGCATGCGAAAGCTTACTAAATCTAATTTGCACAATTTTGAATCCCAGAGTGCCGCTATCAAGCGCGTTTGGCGCTGGTAAGCGCCGAACGCCTGGCATAATTTGCACTGTTTTGAATCTGGAAAAATTCAACTAGGCTAGTTTTTTTCAGTGTTGAAATACTTTTCTTTCCAGTATATACTACATAGAAGATCTTAAATCTTATGAATGAGAGTAGTCTAGGTTGGCAAAGAAAAGGGTGGATAAAGACGTGTAAATCAGAAGACCTGAAAAAAATTTTGCGAAACACGATCCCCAGCGGCCGAATGCAACCCCCTCGCTGGGGCTCCTCAAGCTATGACATGTCCTGATGCAATATAACAACGGCGAAAGAAGAGGTTCCACGAATAAAGGATAAAAGGATAAAGTCTCCGCCGTTGAATAATCCTTTTTTGGGATGCGGCACGCATTCTACTTCCATTCAGATTCGTAGTGACTTATTGAATGGGATATGGCCTTTACAATGATTTGTGGGGGTAAGCCGATGTACATGTCAGTGTTCTTATCCTCCGAGACGTATTTGGTAGCAATTTACCATCCATGGAGGATAGAAGTTTTGTTTGGCCTGACCCGGATTCGAATCCAGGACCGCGGGAGTGGTAAGCTTGCCGCTTGCCACTTAACCTTCTTCGCGCCCAGGTTCCACTAATCCCGGCAGAGAAGCCCTGTTTCCCAGTACAGACCGCTTTTATCTGTGTCTCTGGTTTATGAGCAGATGTTGTCTAACGGCAGATGGCCCGGTTATCATTCGGGGTCGAATCTTGTATTGCTGACGCTTAGGCATGCCGAGCCTTCTCACCTAAAGGATGGAGAATAGCTACCAGATTTGCTTGGATGGATAAAAACAACTGATTGTACACAGGCTAACCCCTCCCCCCCCCCCGCCCCCCACCCCTCAAGTCGTTGCAATTGACCAGCATCGCGTAGCAATGAAGGCCACTGGCGATTGCTGATAGAATGGAAGTAGGAAATTGTGGCCGCCATTCCCAGAAAGTTTTGTTGAGAATGAAGCTTGCTTTTCGTACGCTCGGGAATTGCTATTGGCGAGGGATCGTAGTCCAAGCCAGAAAGCTCGCACCACGCCCGCGTTTTGGCGGCTAAAGAACTACCATACAACTACTATTTTCCATTGATCCAAATAAGCTAAGTTCGTTTGATGGAAAACCCTCCGCACAGCCTCGCTCGACGACATTTTTTTGAAGGAAACTGAAAATGTTGTTTTTTTTCTGCAAGCAAAGTGGAAGTTAGGAAAAGTCATAGATGTAGGTAGGATGTGGATCAGCAAGAGGGGAGGGGGTCGCCGCAAGAAGAAGCTCAAGGGAGGCCCCAGAAATTTTGCTCGAGATTAACCCCAACAAAATCGCTCTGATGGGATGTATTAATTATTGCCCACAAAAGTAATCGTTAAATTGGAATATACGGGTAAACTAATCACAGCGAAATCATCTTCTCTAGAGTGGATGAATGGCTCTTAGTAAGAGCTCCTTCAGAGCATATGCAATCAGACTTGGGCATGAAAAGTGCTTGAGGAGCTATACGAGATTGGGCGAGCCAGAAGAAGTTTATTGGCCAAGAACTATGGCCATTTAGATTGTTATTACACATAAGCAAACAGAGCCGCATGGAGCGTACATAGAAGCTTGTTATGCATGAGCAATTCCAAATAGACCTCAGATTGCGCGGCGGCAGTGTGATTCAGTAAAGAAGCCTGTCGTTGAAAGTAATTGTAAATAGGATTTGTAGTAGAGTGACGCGAGAACTACTATGTTTTTACCAGCTTGGGAGCAAATGTAGTCTTATTTTCAGGATAAGGCCAAGAAAACTGCTCAAAAGGAGTCTGATGCAGCTGAAAAGCGTTTGGAACAGGCCAAAAGAGACTTTGAGAAGCTCAGTGATTCATTAACCAGCACTCGGTATGATTTTTGATCTTACATAAAGATAAGGGCGTAATTGGGCTTGGGAGGGGCATTTTGCACTTTCGAAAGTCCCTCATGTTAGTTCACACTCCGGTGGGACCTGTAAACTCTTGTGAAGCTGAAAAATGGTTCAAGTGGGCCCTCTTTGCTACAAGTAATTACAGATCTCTACAAGGTGGCCTGTACAAACATCTCTGAGGACCATTTGGTGCCCCTACCAAGCCAACTGCGCCGTGATTAGATGTTCTACGAACGTTTTAGTTTTAAATGGACATTTTCAGAGGCACGTTGGCGACTATGAAAGAGCAGATAGCAAAAGAAGAAGAAGCGCTGTCATCGTCGAAAAGTCGAGTTGACGAGTTTCATGACAAAATAGCGGCCATCGATGAGCGAAGAAAAGTGGCCGAGGTAAGGATTGATTGCGTGGAAGGTTTTTGAGCTGTTGTTCTCTTTAGGGCAGCGTTGTTCCATTTTCCTTTGGTTTTTCCCCCGTTCACCCTCGGGATTTACAGTATCCCAGTTAAGGGAAAAAATGCTACAAAAAAATTTTAAGAAGCATCTCCCCGAAATCGTGGATGCTAGTTGATGTCGGTTGGGAGGCCCACGTTACGGTGACGTACGCAAGCTCAGGGAGGGCTGCGTTTGGCACAGCGTCAGCCCATTTTACACCATTTTCTGTAGCTGTCACGGAACATACTGTTGCCTGTTGCCTCCATGTTGAACCATTTAATTCCCGGTGATCTGACGCCACATATGTGATATTGCAGTGGTCCAGCGCCGCAACGTGGAGCTCCCGAGCGACACTCAAGTAAAGCTCAAAAATGTCTACTCCAAGGCACACCATGGATTAGGGTACACTTTCCAAAATACGACCCCTAAACAAGTTCAGCAGGGAGGGATCAACC
>MU966794.1:0-13638 GCA_036418165.1 Cooperia oncophora
CATTAATTTGGAAGATTGAGGCAGTAATAGTTGAATAGTGGCTGCATATTAGTGACCCAAAAAAATATTTATTTCTCACGGGTTTTTTCTTGGAAGCCCCTGGTAGAATGTTCTAACGACTCTCACAATCAGATTTTTGTTCACTACACTGCTGATGTTAGGTCACTTAGAGAGCTAGGAGGCGATTAAGACTGCCAGCCGACAGATTCAACAACCAGTCAACATCAGTCCAGACGCCATCGAAGCCATTCATTGCCGGTGTTCGACTTCATTTAATTGATTCTCAACGGCAGCACATTTTCCATCAACAACAATTGAGCTAAGAAGGGACAACACTTTCTGGCTCCTCCTTCACTTCTTAATACATGACTATATTAGTCTGCCAGTCACTCTGCCTATCTATACTATATTTGGAGGGCTGACGATGGAATGGAACAGCTCGCTAGACCGTTCTAATTCGCTTTTGTAACTGCGGCGGTTGCCATTCAAATGGTACATTATTCAAATCCCTCCGAACCCTCGGAACTACTACACAGCGGCATTTATTGTAACCGCACCCGGCTGCTCGACTATACAGTCACAAACGGCATTTTCGTGTACCATCGAGCACTTGTTCACAGCAATCTATTTCTATTTTGGTCCAGAAATCGGTTCAGAAGCACTTTTCTACCCACTTGTCCAGTAATAGGAGATGGCTCTGCGTCATCATCGATCTGAAAAACCTACCTTCTAAAGAGTCAAGGTTACCGATTCTCGACACCGAACTTTCTTGAATATGACTCAGGAACAAGAACATTCCCGGACCATTCATAAATGTCACCCAGTTGCTATCCCATCTGTATTACACTGAGCTCTTTCCAAGCTTCTCAATGTCAGTGCACTTCCGAGAATCCTCCTACCAGATCCACCCGCTCTGTCCAGCAGGCACATCATCACGTTGTAGAAAGATTTTGCACGACCCCCTCTGAATTTTCGCTTCTGGTAGGACGTCCCTTTCAATTCACGTTCTGTCGCTGGGGAAAATTTTTGGAAAGCACGGGAAGAGTTTGGTCCGCTACGATCCTCTCCATTTCCATCCTACCACCAGTTTCTTCTACTTTTTTCCCCTGTCTTACAAGTTTCTCCAGAACTTCCCGGAAATTTTTTACTTTTTCCAAAAATTTTGCTGCCAGATATTATAGGACTATAGGGGGGCTTATATAGTATCGCCGTGTGAACAGAAAAAACTCTTAAAGAGGTCAGCAGCCCAATTATTGGGAATCCTCAGCAACGATGTTACGCCTGGTCTCTTTTGTTTCCTTTTTCCCCCAGTCATACCTTACAGTGTTCCAGTTTACATGATTTCGGGTATTAAAACTTTCTGTTTTCGCCCCGGCGGCTGGTGGAAGCCGGGGAGATTTTCAACAAAAATGTTCACTTATGGGCAAATGCGGACTCCCCCTGCATCACCCTCTTCCATCCCCCTTCCACCCCCCCCCCGCTCGTTGTACTTCCCACAGCGGATATCGAGCCCTACTGACCAGTTGCGACCCGGTGGCACCCTTATGGTCATCGAGGCACTTACCATCGTTCATTCACTTTACCCGCCACAAGTTCCTCCCTTTTATGGCTGTGTTTACTCTATGTGTGCGCGCTCGCTACTATTATGATTTTCCCGGTAATAATAGGGGCGAGCATGGAGTAGAATTGTGAAGGACAACCTTGATCTGCGACCCTCGTACTCTTCCGGGAGTCACTAGTCACCCATCGGAGCCTGTCGCCGCCAAATGGCTGGACCTCATCGCCGCAGTGACGCGTAATACGTTCCCGAATCTTTCATCCGTGAATTGCCTGATCCCCAGTCTGATCCCGGTCAAGGATAGACAAAGGACTACCTACTTTCTCGTCATACTACTAAACTGTTGTTACTTTGCACGTGACCAGTAGCAGGTGTTATCAATACACTTACTGTTTACTTCAGTATCACACACTCGTGCTCCGGCAGTACAGTAGCTCCCTGCTTCTCGATCCAATAATTCCCAGTGTAAGTGTTAGTTAGCATGAAACCAGTGGCATATCATTACCATGCCTGTCTTGCATGTAAATTTGGCGTTGTGCCAAGGCAAGAGAGGGGCGTGGCCGTCAGCCACAACCAACAACAATCGCCTCGCGTGCTAGTAAACAGCGCAGAGGTTGCACTCACAACGTCCACCATCTGTTTCTGTCAATCTCCAGACAGATCTACGTCCTTCGCCTTTATTCGCCCCAGGAGTTCTGGGTGGAGTAGAAACCGGGCCAAAGAGCTCTTCTGCATCATCTCATAACCCCAAAGAGCTCATGCACCCGTCAGTGGTCGTTGAGAGGCAGCATGGCGTGTGAGCATCCTTTCATCACGTAAACAACCATGGCCGCCAAAACAACCCAGCCCGTACGCATGAGCTCTAGGTAACCCGTGCGGCTTTCTCTCACGGATTGCTACGTTCATTCGATCTGCTCGCCTTTTCATTCGTCCCGTTGGTTTACACCTCCCTTTCTGGTCGTTGGCCTCCTATCGCTTTCTCTCATCTCCTAATCTTCCCTCATCGATTTCGACTCACTCATTTGATGTGGACAATGTGTTTTTTGATGAGACTTCTAAGCTCTTTTGCCCGTTCTCCCGTTCTTAGACGACTTTCTTTTCCTCCATTTTTCTGAGACGATTATGTTCAGATATGGAAAAATTACGTGCAAAGCTTCACATCAAAAACGAGCTGGGGCGAGCGCTAATCGCAGAATTCATGGGCACAGCCCTACTTCTGGTAAGCTTCAATTTTACCGTACTGTTTGTGGCCGCTAATTGATTACTCAAAATAGATACGATGCTTTTGTTATGATTCGATTCACAGTAGCGTAAAGCAGTGGCTGTTTACTCACGACACAGTGGCAATGATATGGCGTTAAATGCCTTTCCGTCCGGCGAAAAATTCACGAGCCATCTGCAGGGAGAGGGGTGGGGGACGTCGACCAGCCAGCGCAGGCGACATGCGCCGCATATATTTGCAGCATACTGAGCTTCGTCCTGCTCATTGTCCCCAGTTGGCGTTTCAACCGCGCGACAAATGGGCCGCTATTATCTGGTCGGTCGAGTCTCATGGGAAAATGAACGGCACGGGTAGCTCGAAGAGCTCAAGGGACATCTCCCAATGCCAAAACAGCAGAACTGCTTTCAAAATGGAGGTGTCGGAAAAATGACTAGGCAGGGCGCTAATCTCACCATTTCGAAAAAAGGTTTTTTTCGGGCAAGGGACGGTTTATAGTAGCCCCTAAATGGAGCCAGTGAACTAATGAACTCCTATTTCAGCTGATTGGTAATTGTGTTGTCGCCCAAAGTGTACTACCACGTCCAAGATTGAACGAAATGATCGGAATAAATGTTGGCTTCGGCTTAGCCATCGCTTTCGGTGTCGCCATATCGGCAAAGATCTCAGGTGAGTGAAAGCGGGGAAAACCTCCCTCCGAGACTCCTCAAGCACCCGGCCTTGTCTTCATTCTAGGACTCCCAGTTTCCTCGATAAGAGGGCAGGGGGAGCGTGCAGTAGGATAATTATTGTGGATCCTCACTTAGGCATTATGGTCAGCGGCAAAGATCGTAAACCGAAAGGGTTAAGGAGATGACGGTATGACCTTCACCGTGAGAGAAACTGAATAGGGTCGAGTCAGCCAGTGCTGAACAAAGGGAAAACTGATGAATAGAGTGGCTACATTTGTTTGTAAAGGTCATCATTCAGAATCTGACTGGGGGGGTATAATGCAGTAGGGTAGCCCTGGAAGGTGGTGAAATTCTGAGCATCAGCCTTCTTTGCCGGAGTATATGTATAGTTTTGGGGAACTTTTTAGGAACCGAAAGAAATTTAGCTCGATCGATGCTGGAGTAATAGGGCGAAGGTGGTCCAGAGGAAAACCATGGGAAGGAATGTCTCCGAATTCTTGAACTCCCAGATAGAATAAGAACCCGTTGTGGTTTGTCCAGCATGAGAAACAGTGGTTTTTGAATTTTTGGTTCGAGGGGAGATGCAGTGACCCAGTAAAAATGTGCAGGTTAGAAGAGCGGAAAATCTGATTGATTCGCTGGTTAAGAAATGTGAGGAATGTGATTCTCCTTGAGAGCACTTCAACACCTTTTCATTGGCTTCTGTTTGGTGAATGTTGTCGGCGATTAGCGTCGCTGTTGCGGCGTTTATTCGTCAAGGTCGTCAGCACATTAAAGGCTTTACAGGAGGTCACATCAATCCGGCTGTGTCGTTGATGTTCCTCACCTTCCGCCAGCTGGCTCCTGCACGTTTCATCCTCTACACTATCGCACAGACTCTTGGTGCCCTTGTTGGCGCTGCCCTAGCATATGCTCTTTACCACGGTAAGTCAGTGAACTTGCTATGATGGTGTTTGGTCCAAACTTCGAAAATTCAGGGAGGGTTCATTATTGCACGAAAATTTTCAGAAGCGATTAATAGCTTCGACGGAGGTATTCGAGCAGTGATTGGACCAAAAGCAACTGCCGGCATTTTCGCCTCCTATCCGGCCAACCATCTCGGTCTATTCGGAGGCCTCATTGATCAGGTTCGCATGCATGTTGGCATCCTTTGGTCGGGGACCCACGAGGAGGTTGTTTATAGTGACTGGTGCGCAACTGCGTGCAACGATCTCATCTCATTAGTGACCCGACCTCCCCCAGTCGCCAATCGCCGTCACGCCCGTTGTCCGCTCGGTGCGTAAAATTACTCGTTTCCGGGGGAGCCAGGGTCAAGAGCGCTATCAGAAAGGACGTGGTCTCATGAATCAAATAGTGACCGCCCATGTTTTGAGAGTAGCAGTATGGAATGGTCTCCCTTACACAATGGATATCAAGTAACTCCAGGGATAAAAGCGGGGAGGGGCTTATTAATCCAATGGCTACATGGACTACAATGGGTGACTCTCCGTTAGCGAATATCATGGGAAAAAGGAAGGTGCCGCGGCTATACTGTCCTCACTACGAGTCCCCACATCTATTGCGGTGGAAGAGAACATCCACGAACGGGGGCTCGATCTCTTCTACACGCCCGCTCGACAGCGATTCTTTTGAGGAAAAACTGGATCTAGAAGAAGTGGGCGCGCAAGATGGGAGAACTAAGGTGGTAGCTAGGATGGGGGCCCGCATCAGGAGAGCAAGTTTGGGGATTCGTATTTCCCTAAATTTTCTGCAGCGGCAGAAAGTGCTCTGAACACAGTACATCCTGCGGGATATAAATAGCGCGCCTGGAACATGGAAAATCAAGAATGGCGAAAAAACATGCAACCCTCTCCTTCTTTACTACAAACTCGCTATATGAATTCCAACGCTGCTTCATTTCCGCTTATTTAGCCCTGCGCTTTTTCACTGAGCACGAAAACATTTGTGAATTAAAATAGGCTCCCAGACCTTTGATCGACGGTTTGCCGTCAACACAACCAACACTAATTATCGGTAAAGGCATGAATTGCTGGTTACGATGTCTCCCTGGCAACCCGATCGGAGTCCACTCACGGTGTGCAAATGCGGGAATTAGGTGGAAATAAGCTTACCGGAGTAAATGGAGATACCCGGGCAACAGCATGACTATCAGCAATCTGGGCACGTCCTGCTGCTGCGGAAAATGTTCGGAAAATACTACCCCTTTCTCTATTCTGGCGTGCCACTTCTTCAGTTTTTCCGGAATGTTTCGGAATGTTTCTGATTTTTTCCGCAAATTTTGTCTTGAAGCGGGTGGTGGAAGAATATACAGCCACATGTAAAGCATTCCTTCTATGAGGAACGAATGACTCCCGGACTCCGCAGGCCTTTGCTCAGCCTTTTTTTTATTGTGCCGAGCGAGTAACTAGTTGTTGCAAGCGTCGAAATTTCATAGAGTTTGCCATCGAGAATATACCCTAGGGCTTCCTGTGTAGTCAGCATACGGAGCAGTTCGCGATGTGGAAGCATTTGCTGCCTTCACTTAGTTCGCGGTTCACGGAGTGTCCACCTGGCGAAATTGTAATGGCGAAAAGTTAGCTGCCCGCGGAGAAAATTTTTTCCCTAACGCCAAAAATTTCTGCAAAATACGAACCCCCTCTTCCAACAACAAACAAACGATTCCGCTACCATCTATCCCAACAGCGAGCAACATACGACCACCTCCTTCGCAGCGCCGTGAAACAGGAATATCAAAAAAATTTGGCCTAATCAATGCCCTCCCATCGTCCCGGCGACTAAATACGATCCCTCCGCTGGGGATTCCTCAATGTACAACGTGGTCTGTCCGGAATCACGGGAGTATCCAAACGGTTATCTTCTGCTCTAGTTGTCTGGGACTAGGATCTAGATAACTTTGTTGTTTCCCCTCCTTTGCAAATGACCAGGATTACACTTCAGATTATCGCCACCGCTGTGTTCTGCTTCCTGATCGCCCACATCACTGACAAGAGAAACTCGTATCCACAATGGCTTCAACCTTTCTCCTGTTTTTTTCCTTTCTGTTTCTACGTAAGTGTTCAGAATCACTTCACAAATCTTTATATGCTCATTTATCCTTGGTCAGCATTGGACTGCTCTTATTCGGCTGTTGCTGAACCGCTTCGCTTCAACTGCGGATAGTCCCTGTAATCCAGATCGGACTTCGCGACCACGTCTTTTACTTAATCAATGGATAGGTGGCGTGTTTGGTCGGCGTGAAATTAGAAGAGGAATAGCGAAGAAGGGATCAGCTTGACGTAAGGCGTGCTAAAACCCCTTGGGGAAGGAAGTGTGTCCCCGGCTCCCCTGCATCCAAGTCTAGGAATTCGTCAGTCTAGTCTGGTCGAAGGAGCACTAGTTTGTTTAGCGTCGCCTTCTAGAGATTTGGAAACGACACTATATCCTGGGTGGTCAGTAGCGGCGCAGTTCGGCGGCGCGGGGGCATTTTGCACCTTCGCTGCTTCACTAGTTCAGGTTTACAAGTGTCACTCTGGTGAAGCACTTGTAATTCTTGTGAATTCGACAATTTTCACAGCTACGCAATCTGCCTCAAAAATCCAGTGAGCTTTCATCCGAATCGCCTACTTACTGACCCTGTTACGTTACTCTCGCCCAATAAATGTTAAAAAGGTGCGCCTTGAAGCCAAATAAGTCCATCACTTGAGAGGAAGATAAACCTGGGTAGGATAGCCGCTAATAGCTTGATCGAGCCATATCAATCTAACGGGTGATGGACATATAGAAGGTAACGCATAGGATATTATCTGCCTTCCGTTTGATCGAACTTGACGTATGACCAATGTCATTGAATTTCCGCCGGTGGTGAAAGTTGTACATCAAAAGCTGGGATGGAGGTAACGCTGTGAACCAATCAGAATCCTTGACGAGTCACAATTTAGCCACGAAATCTCCCATAAGCAGCTTTTTCGGCTGGAGAGGTTGGCCTTCTCTGCCAAAGCATTTTTGGTTAAGCGAAAGGTTGAGCATTGACTTTGGGAGCTGGCGCCGTTTCAGATTTAGCGGAAATTTAAAAATTCGAACCTGGAATCAGATCAGAGGCGAAGGTGCTGTGCCTAGGTCGAGCGGCACTTACCAGGCAGATGGTATGATTGTCAAATGTCGAATCGCCTCTCCCAAGGGCCGACCAAATACTCTCGTAGCGAAAAACGGGTACCGGCTTCCTCTGAAAGAACGAGTATACGGGCCTTTTTATTGATCGCTGTGACACTGTATACACCAATCTGCATTCAAGATGTCGTCATGACTCTTACTGGAAGAGGAATCCTTGGCGCATTCCAAGAACGGCATCAGTCACCGCTTAGAAAGTGTGCTGAGTAGGAACTCGTAGGCAGTCGCAAAACTCAGTTTATGAGGTTGTTGCAGGTTGTTTGCGTCCTGAAAGCCCGTCCACTAATGCTGTAGATGCAAAAAGCCCGAAAATTACTACAAGTTTATGGTTCTATTTCAATAGAGAAGCTATATTGCCGCATCTCCTAGCTACCGGACAAAACACTACTGATGTAGTGCATCGTGGAAGGAACTGATGCTAGTTTCCCTTACCCTTTTTTTGCTGTACTTGATCCACTAGGAGCGCGACAGAGGGAGGGGGGAGACCATCAAGGGAGAGACCAGGACCAGTGATTACAACGATCTAGCTGTAAGGATGGTGCTGTAGGGGAACCGAGTTTGTGAGCAAACTTGATGTCAACCGTAATGACGTTAACGCTCAAAATCATAAGCTGAGCACAGTGCAGTCGCAAGAGACAGGCATGTCCATAACAGCTCTGGGAGGGGGCGTATTACTTGTTCCGCCTACTCAATATTGGCCTCATCCACTTTTAGTGTAGCAGAACTTCTCACACTCAACAGCTCAGTGAGATTGGTATCCGGTAGTCTAGGGCTACGACCTCTTCCTCTATTTGGACTCTAGCTCCGCTCATATGTACTACAATATTCCGAGAAAGTGAAACTTTCGCCGTTGTGCCCCTCTGTGACGCACCTTGCACCCTATTTCCAATCGGAATCGTAGAAACTTTGTAAACGACGACTGCGACCCATTCAATGGCTTGTGGAGCCAGCAGCCGATTTAAAAGTCAGGGTTTTTCTTCCCAGACGAGTCTGATACCATTCGCCTGACCCCAGAGATATAGAAGGCTAAACTGGCTTAAGGTCATGGATTCAGCCCATGCAGACGCGAAGTAGCGTCATTCCAAGCACTGCAAGCATCTTTTGACTGGGTCCTCAAGTATAGAAAAGTAGAGTCGTGCTGAACGCAATTTTTTGGACCAAACTAGACCTTCTTGGACCAACAAAATGCAGCTGCTCAAGGAAGCTATGGCGCTCATGACTCGCCAGTGTCTTACGAATGCTTAATAGAACCCCATTGCGTGCGTGGCGATCGTTTGTTGCGATGTTTCATCGGAAGTGAGGACGAAGTTCTCAGCGAACATTTCTCATGATGCCCCTTTTGGCCGAAGGTCCTTGTTCAGCGACCACAGGAACTGGGATGGGTCAAGTTGAGCAATAGCAGGCTGCCTGTTGCTCCTTCTGTTCGAAAGTCTCGGCTACCAGGAGAAGGAGGAGTATCACTCTCGCCACTGCTCCTTCCCATTTTATTTGATGGCTTTATAAACGCTCTGGGATCAGCTGCACATCTTTGTTGGGGTTTGCAGAAGACTGATGTAAAGCCAGGTACAGAAATTGTTGGATTTGAATTCACAACCCAACGTCTTGGAGAGCGACTTCTCTTGGTCCTGAACAATGGAACAGTCCTGAAATTCCAAGGCTCACGCAAAAACACATTAGCCGGCTTGGAAAGGGTTTCCTTCGCTGTACTGACACATGGAGCTGGAGCAAGCAGGCAGTGAAATGCCTCGACTTAGCCGCAGTCCATTCCTTGGGAGCGGGAGCTTGTTCCGCGACAAAACACGCCAAGCGCTATGGTAATGACACTTGCTTCTTTGCAAAAACTCCTACTCCTAGCCTACCGAGGAACATGCTGGGGTTCGAAAATCTTCGCCCCCCCCCTCCTCCCGCCTCCCTTTTAATCTCAGATCCTCCGACCGAAGCCCATGTAGACAAAACAAGCTAGCATCGAGCTTGGAAATAACAGAACAGAGGCAATGCCCTCTGGAGGGCAGGAAACATGCGCAAAATTATGGGAAGACGAAAAAGTATTTCACTCGGTCATGTAGGACGTTCACAGTGGCCAAACTGCCCCCCCCCCATATTAACTCCACAGCGGTGACTATACTGTAGCTGAGTTTGACGTTTCAGCTCCACCGCTGTTCTATCTCCGGCATAGAGTTGATCCATATCAAAGAGTGCTTTTTGTAACTATTTCAGGCACAGGTCTTGGTGGTGGGTGCCAATCGTCGGTCCCTTCATCGGAGCCATTATTGGAGGTTGGCTATACCAAATGACTATTGGATTCCATACTCCTCAAGATGCTGAGGAGAAATATGTTGTGTTGACCGGAAACCAGGAATTGAAGCCTCTCACTGGAAAAGAGTAAGTTATCTATGGGAAGAAATTCCTTATTAAGGCAAAACAAGAAGGTAGTGCGTAAAGAAAGTCTTAAACCTGAGAATGTTCGTATTTTAGTGTCGCCTGATCGCACGGCCTTCTATCAAGTATGAATAGATTTTGAATTCTTACTAGTAGAATAGAAGTAGAGTAACTAGACGATTGCAGTACTAGGTCATTACTCTGGTCCGCAAAACGCTCAAATAAATCTTTCTCTTTTCAGTGCTGTTGAGGAGGCCTAGTCGTTGTCGCTGATTCTGATACTGTTATTTCCGCTGCTGCTGCTACCATTGATCTTATCTCCTCACATATATCCCCATAATCATCTATCAATCAACTGATCGTTTTAGCCTGCCGGTTAGCATAATCGTGGAATTCAACGAAGATTCATTAGAAAAACAATGAAGAACAACGCTGCCTCTTCTACGAAATACCTCCTTTCTATTATCGTTTTTTTAACTGTCGACAAAATCTGTTTGTTCCCTTATTTCTCTCATGCTGTCGAATTTCGCTGTGCTTCAATAAAAAATGTTTTCTTAAAAAAGCCCGCGATCATTCGCCTTCACAGGTAGTGCATCAGGAGCTTGCATATAAACGACAAGGTTCTGAGTAACTCCATAGTGAAGAAAGAAGCAGAAAAAATTTGCCAACTGCCCAGATAGAACCCCATTTTGATCCCAGTTTGTACGTGCCCAATTAACTCTATCTCCAACACTACGCCCTCATCCGCACAGCTGATTCCCGATAAGAACTCTACGACCGTACAAGTGACGATTTTCATGTTTTTTTTTGCCCTGCAGCTTCGTTTTTCACTGAAAGGCGGGCTTCGAAGGCGGAGTCTGGAGGCGGAGTCACTGGAAAAAGGAGGCGTCACTGACCTATATTGCGCTATAGCGCCCCTCCCTTACAATTTTTTGCCGCGAAACCGGTACAAAGTTGTTCGTCGCGGACCACACTATCCTCCCAATGCCATATTTTCAACTTCTATACCTAATCACGGACGGTGCCTTCAAGCATTGCTGATATTAGGAAAGAAAGGCCACCTTCCGCGCTGTTTGTCGACGGGGGGGGGCATTTTTTACTACCATTGCTTCCCTAGTTCCGGTTCAAATCTCACCCTGGTAAAACTTGTGAACCCTTGTGAAGCTGGTGCAAGATCGTCTAGCCACCATCCTAAAACGTGTCAACTCGAGAAAAGGCTACCTAGATGGGTCGGCACATCTATGGAAAGCAGAATGCCCCCCCCCCCGTCGACAAACTGCGCCGCCACCTCCTTTTGATGCAAGGTGGAGGTGGTGCGGAGAAGGTGCAAGTGCAACGGTAAGTGGGAGCAGGGTACAACATAGCAGTGCGAAACCCATGGTCAGTCGTACTTGGCCGCCGGGGAGGGGGGAGGGGGTCGTGAATGCAGGGTCGGTGAGCACCAAAGAGCAGAAATTTGTCATCACAAAGTGATGGAGGGGGGGGGGAACGCTGCTAAGGACCTGGATGTAAGGAAGACTAGAAAATATCAAAACAATTGATTAGCAATAATCATAGTTAGCATGAACCAAGCACGTGGATGACTAAACAATACATCTCAAGCAGATTCGAGCATATCAACGTTTCCAAAACCTATACAAACATCTGCCTGCATGAATAAAAATCACCTAGAATACACCTTTTCATCACTTCTGCTCAGAAGCGTAATGCACGGCGCACACTCGGACCAAATCGATAGACGATAAGCAAATTATGCTTTGACTCAGTTCAACGGGAACATCCATCAGAGGGGAGGGGTCGCACTGACACCACCATCTCACATATCACGACGCTGTACCCTGAGTAGGAGCTCCATTTCCTACTTACTAGAATGAAACCCAAGATCAACCCCTTCCAGGGCAGCCAGTGTTATCACACCTACTCGTAGCCCCTGCAGCATTGCTGTGCAATTCTGATCTTATACGCCTCTCTATAAAAAAAGCCGAATTTGAAAAAATGGACAGAACGTTTATTGCTCTTCTGTGTGAGCACATCTGCTGGACAGCCCCTCCCTCGGAGTCTCATTTCTCGATATAACAGTTTATGCAAATTTGAGCGTCACTCTAGGGTTTGCACGCCGAATACGATGTCGCGCGGACTTCGCGGACGCGGACGACGCGGATCTAGTGGTGGAGTTATCTACCGCAGTTTAAAGGCAAACGTTGTATATTGTGGATAGTGTCGCTCATTTGTGAACCTATAGTCACTGAATGACTCTCCAGGGAAGAGAAACGCGGAAAAATCTTATCGAGCACCCTAAGTAAAGACCTGGTAGACCCTCTGCACGAGTTTTCGGGACCGCGCGTTTTATGCCAGCAAAGCTACACCCTGTCACCTCTAGTATCATTAATGGTTTCTCGGCACCACTTCATACTGGTAGTGAACAATGAAAAAAAAATGGAAATGGGATGAAACTGACTTTGTGGCAGAAAAAACCTTTGAGTTTCGGTGGGCGGGACAACTGGGGAGGCGTCAGAGATGCCTTTTATGAGGGAGACAGCGCGTTCGTCGCTCACTGTGAAGCCGCGAAGGTGCGATCAGCATACAGACTGAGGGCCAGACTGCTTACCAAGAAAGGACGCCATCGAGTTGCTTGAGCGAGGGGGACTGTGTTTAAGGGAGAACGGTGTAGTGGCGCTCGGATAGGCTGTCGCAGTGGCTGTTACAAGAACGGTCTGCGCCACCTTCTTACTTTCTTCTTTGTAATGTCAAGTGCCATGTGCTCCAATGGGGTATAGAAGCCGTCTTTTAATTAAGTCGAGCTTCCGCTGATACCAGCGCTATGGTGGGTCCAAACAACAGGCAACACCACCAAGGACCCCTTGTCTAATGACAGAAAACAGGATGTTGTTTTGATCGTGGGGTACCGAAAGAGGAGAGGAAAATCGAATAAACAGCGTCTCGAATTACCCCCACAGGGCTCCGAAGCTCTCCATGCTGCTTGTCATAAGATCTTGAAATAAGCTGGTGAGATTTGAGGGGTATAGACCAAAAAACCAGTCCTCCGCGGATGTTAAGGAGGAAAGTAAAAGCGAACAGATATACGAGCTCGAAGTCCCAAACCTGAAAGAGTCCCAAACTTGCAACCTAAAAGTTGGAATTCTGTTCACGAACTATTAAAATCATAGCAGCACAGCTCGTTTTCAATTACTTCATTTCGAAGTAAGAACTTGTTGTTTTGCTTTGAGGTAAGCGCCTAGCTTTCCAGGTGCTCGAAACTAACAAGGGAGTTCATCCAGGTCATGGCGTGCTTTTTGAAAATGGTTTGTTGCATTTCGTAGAAGGACCATAAAAATGGGTTCCATTTTTGCCATGCATTTCTGGCAATGTCAAAAAAGAGTGAAAATCATTCGACAAGAAAGGACGATTTCATCCACCTTATTTATTGGCTCTATTCTAACTTTAATTTGCAGAATGCATGGTTTATAAGGGATCGCTGAGTACGCATCAGAAACACTGTAAGACAAATCCAAAAAAGCCTCTCGGATCTCTACCTTCTTGTATTCCTGCGGTGATGTATACAGGGGGGGGGGGCAAAAAAAGTCACTTCGACCGAGTCACATATCAGCAAAGTTTTCGCAGCCCAGACAGAGGACGTGGATACGAGCTGGATACGAGCTCTGTAA